>PVJH01006960.1:0-96788 GCA_004026705.1 Nesogale talazaci
GCTCAGTGTCCCAGCTGTGGAACACATAATCCAGGAACTGAAAGATATCTTCTCAGAACAGCACCTCAAAGCTCTTAAATGCTTATCTCTGGTCCCCTCTGTCATGGGACAGCTCAAATTCAATACGTCGGAGGAACACCATGCTGACATGTACAGAAGTGACTTACCCAATCCTGACACGCTGTCAGCAGAGCTTCACAGTTGGAGAATTAAGTGGAAGCACCGAGGAAAAGATATCGAGCTTCCATCCACCATCTATGAAGCCCTCCACCTGCCTGACATCAAGTTCTTTCCCAATGTGTATGCTTTGCTGAAGGTCCTGTGTATCCTTCCTGTGATGAAGGTTGAGAGTGAGCGCTATGAAAATGGGCAGAAGCGTCTCAAGGCATACCTGAGGAACACTTTGACAGACCAAAGGTCAAGTAACTTGGCTTTGCTTAACATCAATTTTGATATAAAACACGATCTGGATTTAATGGTAGACACATACATCAAACTCTATACAACTAAATCCGAGCTTCCTACAAGTAACTCAGAAACTATTGAAAATACCCAAGAGACTATCTAAGCTGTTTTGGTTTTTTTTCCCCTTATGTTTGCCATTTGGAGGAAAACTATGCTGTGGGCCTACTAGGTCACACTTAATCACTAATTATAAGTGATTTGCCTGTAAGCCTCAGATTGAATACATTAACCATTGATAACCTACCTATTTGAAATAGTCCCTCTTTGAAGATATACTGGTATCTGTTCTTCCAGAAGATAGTGTGAAAGTGGCCTGATCTCTGGTGGCCGTCTGAAATTGTTACAATGAAGTCACTTAGCACATTTCTTATCACTGGATCCCATGATCAGGTATTAAGTTACAGTTCTTTCAAGAAATAAACTTTGAGGCGGAGATGTTGGAGGGGTGGGGAATGCATTTTAGTCAATGTAACAATGAATCTGAAGACTAATTTTTGACTTAGTGGGAGTTAATGCTAAAAAATCTATAGTGGGCGATTGGAAGAATTACAAGTGTGAGACAAACTCAGCTCCCAGACAAGAATCTCAGTGTCGATTTTGTCCTTATCCACTGACCGTAAAGGAACAAGTCACAATGGGAGATCGAATGGTTCCACGCCTGGTTGCCGCTGTGCACATCCTTTTTCTGAGCCGACACTGTCCTCCACTTTTGAGTAGGTCCCTGCCAAACTCACTGTCTCATGGTCAACCCAGAATAGGAGGCCATGGATACTGATGACTGATGTTCTCTCTTTTGCCTTTCCCATGACCAGATCCACTGCCTCGTCCTGATTTATAAGCAAAACCTGGAAAGACCTACAAGATTAAATGCTTTGTGGTTTATTTAGGAATAACACAGGAAATAGTACTGGTATTTTTGGTGAAGAAAATCAATTTTGTACAGTTTATCAATCTAAATAAAATGTGAATTTTGTTTATAGTTGAAAAAAAAAAAGAATTGCCACATGACCCAGTGTGATCATTAGGGCTTATGTCAACTAGAAGCAGATGGCTAAAGGTAGAGTCAGACATGACAGTCAGGTTATGGTCACATGACACCTCCTTGGTGACCTAAGCCTTTTGGTGTAAGAATGAGAGACACTTGGAACATCTCTCTCTCTCTCTCTCTCTCTCTCTCTCTCTCTCTCCCTCCCTCCCTGTACCCCTCTGCCTTCTTGCCTGCTGGAACTCTGTCTGCCTTGAGGGGTGGCTGCCAAGTCTGGAGAACTGTCGGCACCCTCTCATGCTTCCACCATCTTTGAACCCTTAGCACTCTGCACCCACTGGCCTGTGACCTTCCAGCTTCCTGTTCCAACATTCTGCATCACCACATGTGGCTGTGTGGATCTGAAGATGGATAGACGGACGGATGGACGGATGGACTAGCATCGGACTTGGGTACTTGAGTTGGACTGGACTGGGATGCCTTTATGACATATAATTCCATCTTAATATGAAGCTCTTTTTACACATAGATGAGTGTCACTTTACTTATTTATCTAGACAACCTGGCCTAACACATATATATATGAAAGCATATACTCACACAAAATCTCATAGGTGGATGCTCACAGAGCAGTGTGAGAGGAGGGAACACTACAGATTTCTGGCATCTGATGAATGGTGAAACAAAATACAAACGCATTCTCTGACAGTTCTGGAGGTCAAAAATCCAGCAACAGTCTCAATGTCTCTCAGAATGGTGGAGGTTCCAGAAATGATCTATGCAGTACTTGATGTAGAGTAAGTGTTCAATAAATGTAAGCTATTGCATTTATTGGTCCCAAGCTTTCGGCTGTGCCTGTCTGTGGAGGGGAGGAATGTGATGCTGACCAGCCCTAGAGGGGGCCTCCCTGTACTCTTTCCATTACAGATTGTCTGTGAAGAATTAGAAGAATGGCATCAGGGAGCTTCCAGGGGAACCTATTTGGTTTGGGGAAGCATAGCATCCATTCATGTATGACCACCGATTCACACTTGCTCCTTCGATTGGTCTTCCACGCAGCAGACATTTGCTGAGGCAATGCTGTGTGCATGTCTGACCCTGTATCACCACAGGCTGTGTGTTCCCTTGGGATTCATCATCCTGGGAAAGACAGGCAAATGTAAGGAGAGCAAGTGGGCCAGGCACTTTTCTAGATATTCGAATGCATTCCAGGGAGAAGAAGAGAAGTGATGTGGGTGAGGAAACTAAAAAGGGCACAAAGGACAGCCTGGTTAATTTTAAGGTGAGAAGCTGAGATGGTAAGGAAGGGTTTACAGAAGACATTAAGATGCACATGCCCTTGTGTATGAATTGTGTGTATGTATATGAACACACACATGCATGCGCATAGCATGTACAGGAGGGAACAGATGGGATAGAAGGACATTCCAAGTGTTGACCAAGGCCCACATAAGTAAAGCAACCTAGAATTTACAGGAAATGTTAGTAGCTCCTGCGGGTTGGGACTTAGGTAGAAGTAAGTTGTGCTAAGACATGGGGAACCAACGGACTTTAAACTGGCAGACAGAGAGTGAGCTGATCAGATTTAACTGTTGTTAAAGTCTCTCTGGTTGCAGTGTGTCAGAGAAAGACAAGTGAGGTAAAAGAAATGGATAGAAGCAATGGTTGGGAGACTGTGGTAGCGGGTAATGGAAGCTAAAGGATAGGTAGGGAAGGAGATGGGATGTATACACCTGCCTCTGTTGAACACTAAATTTACATACTTGCACACTCACATCAATAGTCAATGAATCCACTGACGAAATTGATTGGGATTCAACAACCACAAGAGTTGGGACCATTGGAGACGTGACTCATGCACACTTGGCAAGATCATTCCTGTTCTCTAGAAGTCAGAAATTATCAGGAATTCTGCTTTGGTCATGATTTGTGATCGTCCCAAGCAAGGTCTGTGGCTCCCTGGGAATTGTTTTTCTTCAAAGATTCCTGCCTGAGAGAAGAAAGCTCGAGACAATGCCCTTTGTTCTCTCAATAACATCTCTCTGATCATCATCCTTCCATATGACCTGGTCACTCTAGATCAGGAAGAGACCCCACCTAGGCATCTCCAGGATGACACCTGCTTTCCTTCTGAGGGTTTTCCCCTCATTTCCACAGATTCTGTCTTGTCACTGGCTCGAAGAAGGGGAGCTCTCTGTTGCTCCCACACTGTGTTTGCTGCTTTGATCCCTGTTTATAGATGCTAGAACTAGAGTCAGCATTAAACCTGTCACCCTCTCCCCTTCCTCCCATGCATGCCTTAAGACTTGTGTTCCTGGTTGCTATGCTTTGTGACTGGGGTCTTGTTGACTCTTCTCACAGGTATCTCACCCTGGGCCTTCTACCCAACATCAACTGCTGACCCTATTGGCTGGTTGTGAGCCCATCTGGTCCAGAATCTTGGTCTTTCATGACCTGCCCTGGCCCACCAAAAGGACTGCCCAAGGCAGAAGCAAGTCTGTCATCAGTCCCAACAAGGATGAGAAGAGTATCAAGGCAACCAATTGGGTGTCCAAGAAACCTGCACATCTGGCTTGGGATCAGGAAATCCAAGAAGTGCTCCCATGGGGGCAACCTCTATCACCCTCCACTCTCCCAACCCACCATGATCTCTGAAGTGGAAACAAGGACTCATTCTGCAACATCAGAATGCAACAGCATCCTCTTTTGCCTCAGATCACAGCCTGTGTACCAGGACACAAGGAAGTAGGTCACAGACGCAGAGGGCATGTCAGCTGCCGCAGTGAGGAACCTTGATACTACAACTGCAGCGGGTGCTTCCCTTTCCACATGCCAGCATGTCAGCTGCTTCTTCCTGAAGGCCAGACATGGATGGAATCAGACCATGAGCATGCCCTTGTCCTCCAAATAACAGAATAATGATTGACTAGGGAAAGAGTAAAGTCACAGGAGGATAAAGTGTTAAACAAATTCCATAGTGAAATTAGCTGCATGCAATTCAAAGAAGCATTCCTACAAAACTCCCAGAGGGAACCAGTGTTGTTCAACCCCCCGAAAAATGGCACTTGGCTCCTCTAAAACAATGCAACACAAACAGCAATCACCCCAACAACCTCAAAGGGGAAAAAAGCATAAGGAAGAAAAGGCAATGACAGGAAGATGGAAAAAGTTGGCATCTAGTTAGATTCATCCACCTGGAGCTTCTGCCAGACCAGAAAACTGGGATGTAAGGTAAAGGAGACTGGGAGGAAGAGTCCTGAGATTAGAATCAATTAGGGTCTATCCTGACCCCCGTTTCTTTATTTCCACTCATAAAGCAAACCAAGAATGCACTAAATCCTGTTAGGTTTGGTGTGCTGGACTCGTGGGCTCCAGCTGAGCAGCTATCTATGCCATAGTTCGGCAGTGAATAGCGATTTCCCCAGGCTGAAGCCGTAAAGGGGACATAATCCCCTCTGAAAGCTATTCATAGGACCCCACACCAAAGGTCCCTGCACTTTTAGCTGCCTTGACCTCATAGCCCAGGGATCAGGGTCATTGGGTTGTCATAGATGTGGAGCAGTTGCAAAGAAGAAAATCTTCCTGAATCATGTAGTGGTGACAAAAATAGGATAGTCATAGTCCAGGGGGCAAATTCAGTTCTAGTTGGCTAAGAAGAAAACAGCTTCTCTGATAAGCTGGATTGCCTCCTCTGAGGGTCAGCATGATAGCCCCCAAATCAGGGCACTCCATAAACCCAATATTAAAAATAGGGGAAATATTTTCTCTATAAAAACTGCAAATTCCAGCCTCATAGTTCAACTCCAAAGCAACTGGTAGAATGAGTCCTTTAACATACAGCAATCTGGCCTCTGATGTGATCTTGCCATGTAGGGCAATTTCCTTCCAGCACTGATGGGACCCTGCACTAAAAGTGCACAACAATCTGTCAACTTGGAGCAGGGTTTAAACCCCTCCACCCCCACGTTCAGGCAATCAGGGGCCAGCTATCTCTTTAGTCTTTATTTTTTGTTTCTCTCTTTCTTTTCTCTTTCCCACCACAGTAAATCCAAGCAAGTATAGCTGTGTTTTTCCCTTCTCTTTCTTTTCTTGGTCTTTCCTTCTCTTTCCTTTTTCTCTTCTTTCTTCTTTTCTGTTTCTCTCCTTTCTCTTCCTTTCCACATGCCATTGCTGGTTTCCAGCCCCCTACCCTCTGTCTAGAGCACCTCTACCAACCCCTAGTGGGGAGAGCTCCAGCCTGCCCACATCTGTTTATCTGTTTTGTTCTTCTCATGTTCTCTTTTCTTCTTTTTCCCTTTCTTCTATCTCTTTTCTCTTTTCTGCCACACTCTCAGCAGAATCAGGCTTCTGTGTTTGTTGTTTTATATTTTTGACTCTTTTAACTTTTATCTTGTCTTTGCATTTTTTGCATTTGTGTTAGTTTGATTTTTATTTTTGCTCTTGCCTTTGTTTTATTCTTTCTCTCTTTTTCTTCTCTTCTTCCTCTCTTTTCTTTCACAAGCCACTACTGGCCTCCAGGCCACTACCCTCAACCTAGAGCAACTCTAACAGCCCCGTTGGGGCTGCTCCTGCTCACCCTGTTGGCTTTACACTCAGCTCAGAAAATAACACCCATTCTCCATCATATCCCAAGCATCTGGGTTATCTCCCCTCAAATAGCTGAGGGAGCTCCAGTCTACCCTCCAAGGCCCTACAAGTGATTGGGGGAAACTCCTACCACCATCTGTGGTGCTCCACGCTGCTGCAGGAACATCCAACCAACCTCCATAGTGATCTCTTCAACTAGGGTAATTCCACCTGCCATCTATGGTGCTCTATACCAAGGAGAGTACACAGCACTCCAATTGCAGAGAGAAACACCACCCACTACCCGAGGAGCTCCAAGCACCAGAAGACACATCACTACCACCTTTTGATATATAAACCAGTGAAACACTATGCTTGGGGGCCCCAAAACATCTAACCAGCATACCATGAGAGGACTATCCAGCTCATATTCCAAAAAAAAAAAAAATGGAATACTGGTTAGCTAGGGGAAGAGTGAACCCACAGGAAAATATAGCGGTGGCCTGACCCCCAGTGCAACTACCTTCAGGTAGTTTATAAAAGCACTCATACAAGTCCCCCAAGAGAGAGGCCAGTGTTCTTTGACACAGGAAGAAGGCACTAGGCTTCTCTAAACAACACATAAATGACAACCAGTCTCAACAGCCTCAATGAAAAAGCAGAAGAAACAGAAGACAATGTCAGAAGACAAGGTCGTGAACCTAATGATGTGCAGAAAAAGTAGACATTGATATGCCACAGAAATAAATAAGATTATCAAGGAATCACCAACAAAAAAAATCCCCTGGACCAGATGGCTTCATGGGATTCAGGGAAGAACTGACTCCAGTCCTACACAAATTCTTCCAGAACATAGAAAAAGACGGCAAACTCCTGAACTCCTTCTACATAGGTAGTATAAGTCTGATACCAAAACCGAGCAGGTATTCCACAAGAATTGAGAACTACAGACCAATGAACTACAGACCTTAATGAACATTGACACAAAAATCCTTAACAAAATACTGGTCAATAGAACACAAAAGGCTATATAACACAAGTAATTCACCATGACCAAGTGGAATTCATACCAGGAATGCAAGGATAGTTCAACATATGAAAGACCACTAGTATCATTCACAACATTGACTAGAAAAACTATAAGAACCACATGATAATATTGATAGATGTGGGAAAAGCATTTAACAACATCCAACATCAATTTCTGTTTACAATCTTCAAGTAGGTAGGAAGGGAAGGGAAATTCTTCAAGGTCACACAAGCTATATATTTAAAGCTAACAGCCATCTTGGAAGTCAATGGAGCAAAGATTAACACAACACACTGAAAAAAGGCACAGACAAGGTTGCTCCTTGTCCGCACTCTTATTTAACACAGTACTGAAGTTTTAACTAATAGCATAAGACAAAGAAAAGACATCAGAAGTATTCACATGGGGAAGGAAAAGGTGAAGCTATTGTTATTTGCAGATATTATGATTTTATATATAGAAAATCCCAAAATCCCCACAAAGGGAGTACTGGAAGCAGTAGGAGAATATGGTAGAGTGGCAGGATACAAGATCAATGAACAGAAGTCTATGGGACTGCTATATGTATTGAATAAAACCACAAAAGAGGATATCAAAAAGGTGGCACCCTTCACAATAACCAAGCACAAATTGAAATATTTAGGGATATACCTGATTAAAAGAACAAAAGATTGATATGAGAAAAACTACAGAACACTATTACAAGAAACCAAGAGTGACTTCAACAAATGAAAAAATATTCCATGCTCATGGATTGAAAGACTCGATATAGTAATTATGCCAGTTTTGCCCAAGGCCATATATAAGTTTAATGCGATTCCAATAGAATTATCCTCATCTTTCTTCAAACAAATGGAAAAACTTATTACAAACTTCCTATGGAGAGGAAAGAAACCCCAAATTAGCAGAGAACTCTTTAAGAAGAAGGACACTGTGGGAGGGCTTGCTTTACCTCAAGTTAGCATATACTATACAGCCACTGTGGTCAAAACTACATGATATTGTTATAATGACAGATACTCAGACCAATGGAAAAAAACTGAAACCTCAGAAATAAAATCATCAGCATACAGACAACTGATCTTTGATAAGGGCCCCCAGAGTTATCAAATGGGAAGCAGATGCCCTCTTCAATAAGTGGTACTGGGAAAAATGGATATAAAATAAATGAAGCAAGACCCTTATCTCACTCCATACATAAGAATAAACTTGTGGTGGATCACAGACCTCAAGGTAAAAGCCCAAACTATTAGGGCCGTCAATGAGGGAGTTGGGACAAACCTGAGGACTTTGGCTCAGGCTATCAGAAATAAGGTATGAAACAGATACAAAGGAGTCACAAATTGAATAGTGGGATATACTGAAGATAAGACACCTGTGTACATCAATAGATTTCATCAAGAGCATAACAAGAGACCCCACAAACTGGGAAAACATCTTTAGCAATGACACCTCAGACAAAGACCTTATTACTAAAAGCTAAAATACTCTGCTGGCTTCCAAAAAGGAAAAAAAAACTAATTACCCACTAGGAGGTGGGCAAAGGACCTGAACAGAAGTTTCACAAGAGCAGAAACCCAATGGCCAATAAAGAAATAAGAAAATGTTCGCAATCATTAATCATAAGAGAAATGCAAATTAAAACAACAATCAGATAACACTGAACACCCTCATAAAACAGCACAATTTAAAAAAATCAGAAAGCAACAAGGGTTGGAGGGGCTATTGGGATATAGGAACTCTCATCCACTGCTGGTGGAACTGTAGGTATGTACAGCCACTATGGAAATCAACTTGAAGATATCTAAAATAGATGGAGTTTGAGCTACCATATGACCCAGAAATCTCCCATACTAGGCATATACCCAGAAGAAGCAAGAAACAACCCACATCTAGACATCAGTGTGCCAATGTTCATCGTGGCACAGATCAAAATTGCAAGGAGTTGGAAACAACCTACATTTCCATCAATACATGAATGGATTAGGAAGCTGGTACCTACATTCAATGGAGTACTACCCATCGCTAAAAAAAACACTGGTGAATGCATGAAGCACATCGCCACATGGGAAGAACTGGAGGGAATTACACTAAGTGAAGTAAGCCAAGCACAAAAGGACAAGTACAACATGAGTTGGCTGAGGTAAGCTTGAAAAAAATGCAAAAGGGGCACAGGGGTAAAGCTACCGTATACAAATGTTCCTGGGGAAGGTCCAGGTAATATGGCAGGGGCCGGACAAAATCTAGGGATACATATTGTAGCCACTAAAAAGGGGTAGGTGGGATGAGAATAAAATAAAAAGCAAGAAATGGGGAACAGGAGAACAGGACACTGACCCATCCAAGGGGAGGTTATTGTTTATATCTCCACAGGGACAGAGGGACCAGACTTCAGCCTGGTGCTCCAAGATATGCAATATACTGGCATGAAGCAGGAAACCAGTAGAGGTTTACTGGGCCAGCTCCAATCCCAACTACGTTGGGAGAAGATACTCCCCCCAGAAGAATTTATTTCTGAGGACAGCACTGAACCTGCAACTCAGGGAGTGGGACACGTCTGATCAGAGCACACAGCAGCCAATGCAGGGGGAGGAAGAGAGAGTGGCCCACCAATCCTTGAGGACAATATCCCCACTCAGAACAACCAATGCACAGAGAGGACTATATGGCTGGCCCCACCTTGAAACATGGCATCCCTCACAGACCCAAGCCCTACAGCGGGCAACACTGGAGAAATAGTGTGAGAATTGCACTGGATCTGACTCCACTGCACTGGGGCAAAGCACTAAGGTCGCACAACAGAAGAGCAAGGGGAGCACAGCAAGAAAATCCCAAAGGAATACCAAAAATAGACTTTGGGGCCAAGGTATGGCGCCCCATCAGACTTGATGGGAAAACACTCCTAAATATTTTGAACTATTTACAGACTTTTTTTGTCATTGTTTCTTTTTGTCATTGTTGTGCTTTGTTCTTTGTTTTACTCTGTCTTATTTTTGTGCATATTATTATCTCTGCAGGTCTATCTGGATAAGATAGGCGGGATAAACAATCTAGAGGAGGAAACAATGGGGTCAGACAGTTCTGGTGGGACATGGAAGAGGAGGAAGTGGGGGAAAGGAAGTGGTGTGAACAAACTCAAGGACAAAAGAACACAAAGTGGTCCAAAATTGGTGGTAAGGAGGATGCAAGAGACCTGGCAGAGCCTTAATCAAGGGCAATGTAACTGAGAGGAATGACTGAAACTCAAATGAAGGGTGAGCACGATAGTGGGACAAGAGGAAAGTACAGGAAACAGAGGAAAGAACTAGGAGGCAAAGGGGACATACAGAGGTCTAAATACAGGCATGTACATATGTAAATATATTTCTATATGATGATGGGGAAATAGATTTATGTGCACATATTTATAGTTATAGTATTAAGGTAGCAGATGAATGTTGGGTCTCCACTCAAGTACTTCATCAATGGAAAACTCTTTGCTCTATTAAATTGGTATTCCATGATGCTCACCTTCCCAACATGATCTCTGAAGACAAAGTGGGTGCATAAACAAATGTGGTAAGAAAACTGATGGTGCCCCACTATCAAAAGATCTAGCATCTGGGGTTTTAAAGGCTTAAAGATAAACAAACGGCCCTGTAGCTGAGAAGCAAAGAACTCACATGGAAGAAGCACACCAATCTGTGTGATTACCAGATGCCAAAGTGATCAGGTAGCCGACATCAAAGAACAAAAAATCATATCATTGTATATGAATGGGGAGTGCAGAGTGGTAACGCAAAGACCATCTGAAGGCAACTGGACATACCTTACAGAAAGGTCATGGGGAGGAGACAAGCCAGTCAGGGTGCCATATAGCAATGATGAAACAACTTTCCACTAGTTCTAAAATGCTTCCTCTCCCTGACCTCCCTCCCACCCCGCCACCCGCCCAAAACCAGCTATCATGATTCCAATTCTACCTTACAAATCCAGCTAGATAAGAAGATGTAAAGTGGTATGGTTAGGATCTGAAAACACAGAGAATCTAGTACAGATGAACCCCTTAGTACCAGTGGTGAGAGTGGCAATACCAGGAGGGTGGAGGGAGAGTGGGGTAGAATGAGAGAATTGATAAAAAGAATCTACATATAACTCCCTTCCTGGGGGATGGACAACAGAAAAGTGGGTGAAGGGAGACTTCAGATAGTGTAAGACATAAAAAAATAAAAATAGTTTATAAATTATCAACGATTCATGAGGGAGACGTGTGGGGAGGGAGGGGGGAAATGAGGAGCTGATACCAAGGGCTCAAGTAGAAAGCAAATGCTTTGAAATGATGATGGCAACAAATGCAGAAATGCACTTGACAAATGGATGGCTGTAGGGATTGTGAGAAGAGTTTTATGAGCCCCCAATAAAATGATTTTTTTTAAAAAAGAAATGCAGGTTCCAGATCTCATTCTCAAATGCACATCTGCTTTGTAAGATGGCCCTTGGTGGCTCAAATACCCATTACTGTTTGGGCAGCATGGTGGGAAATAAAGTCAATGTATCCCTCATCCAAAAGAGCTACTTTAGCTCTTCTTACGATCCCTCTTCAACAACTACAGCCCTGAATCCTATGTAAGCAGCGCTCAGGGTTAGGGGTCCAAATGAACTAACTGGACCCACTCCTACCACTCAACCTTCAGGTCTTCAGGCCACTAAGGCTCACAGATAACTCTTCTTTAGAACAGAACCTCGAACGGTGCCAAGTAATGGTATTCCTAATATTCTTTCCTTACACAGTTTCTTTGACAGACTGGTCTTAGAGTCGTCATTATTGCCACCATTAACTGCCATCTTGTTGCTAAGCACCATTGAGCCAATTATGACTCATAGAGATCCTATACACTTTTGAGCAAAACACCGACAGGCCTTAAGCCATCCCCACAACCACTGTGATGCCCATTGTTGCCGTCGCTGTCTCTGAGCGCATCTTCTTCCTTTGCACTGAACCTCTACTGAACTTGCTTTCCTTCTCCAGGATCAGGTCCCTTAACGCAGCGAAAGGATAGGAGATGAAGTCTTGCCATTCCCATTTTCAAGGAGCAGTGTGTCTTCCAAGATACATTCATTCGCTTGTTCTTTCGACAGCCCTTGGTAATTTTTATCTTATTTGCCAACACCCCTATTCAAATACAACTATTCTGTAGTCTTCCTTATTCCTTGACCAGCTTTTACATGTATATGATGACATGTATATTTGAAAACACTAGTTCAGGTCAGGTGCACATTAATCTTAAAAGTATCATCTTTGCTTTTGAGCATAAAAGAAGTCTTTTGCTGCAGATTTGCCTACTGCATTATGGGCTTCGATTACTTGACTTTCGCTTCCCTAAGTGTGGATTGTAGATCCTCAACAATTTTAATCTTATCTGTTTTATCATGCTATTATTGGTCCAGTTATGAGTAAGTTCAGTTTCTTTCTGTTGTAATCCAGACTTACTGGTTTTCATCAATAAGTTCTCAAAGCCATCTTCAATTTCAGCAACTTAGATGTATCATTTGCATATCACATGTTGTTAAGAAGTCTTCCTTCAATCATACTTCCTTCTTTATGTAGTCTAGCTTCTCAGATCATTTATTTAGCACACAGATTGTGAAAACAGTTTAAAATACAGCCCTATTGCACATTTTTAAAAATGTCGTAAGTTGGTATAAAGCCTAGTCAGGGTTGAGAACTCTTGCTGATTTAAAATCATGTTGTCATTTAAAACCAATGAAAGCCAGGTTTTGCATGAGCACCATTTTCATTCTTATAAATGTTGCTCACAATTTGTTATGATTCATTCAGTCAAATGCTTCTACATAGTCAATAAAACATCAGCAAACATCTTTTGATCTTCATCTGAGATCTACTGGTTATCAGTAATGATAGCCCTCATTGCACATCCTCTTTTGAATCAGGTTTGAATTTTGGCCAGTTCCTTGTCAATATACTAATGCAGCCATTTTATAAATGACATCCAGCAGAATTTTACTTGTATCTGACAATAATGATATTATTCAATGATTTCTGCATTCAGTCTCCTTTCTTTGGAAGGGGGACAAATATGTATCTCTTCTAACTGGCTGTTGGTGAAACAACTGCTGTCCACTTGGCCTCAACTTACCATCACCCCATGTACAATAGAGCAAAACACTGTTTCTTATTGTAACCTTTTGATAGATTGGGCTTTCACTGGCTAATTTTCAGAAGTAGATCACCAGGACTTTATTCCTAGCTTTAGTCTAGAAGCTCTGCTGAAACTTGTTCAACATCACAGCAACACACAGGCCTTCACTGACAGGTGGTGACTGTCCATGCAGGACAATGAACTAAGAACTTGGGTATTCCTCATGGAAGGCGAGAATTCTATCTCTGACACCCTGTTCTTAGGTTAACACTTACTAAATGACAAGTAATGTACAAACATTCATCAGTTTAATTAGGAACACTTGTGGCACAATGATTAAAGTGCTTGACTTCTGACTGAAAAGTGGGTGGCTAAAACCTACCCTCTATTCCATAGGCGAAAGATGTGACTCTTGGCTTTCATAAAGACTACAGCCAAGGCAGTTTTACTCTGTACTACACAATTGGTATGAGTCAGACAGACTAAATTGTAAATGTTTGGGTTTTGATCAGTTGAATCATCCCATTACCCACAATAAGATGGGTTTCATTATACCTCTTTGACAAATACAGAAACTGAGGCTCAGAAAGATAAACAGCCCAGCACCACAGAGCAGACAAATCTGAGATGGGATCCCCAGAGGACTGATGCCCAAATTCACTATCTACACTTGTCCACAGTGTTGTCTATATTATGCCTTGCTTCATAAATAAAAAAAAAGTGATGGAACTTTCAAGATCAGATTCAGAAAAACATGTAAACACATTGCCATTTCTGAAACCAACAACCAGGGGAAAGGATTTTACATATGCAAAGAGTGCCGTTGGGAATATGAGCCCACTGCATTAATGTAATGATTATTCCTCCCGCATGGGCTCTAACTATATTTTTATTAGGATGTTTTACATATTCTTCCACTTCTTTAAGATGCTAAACTGACTCTGAGTCCCCAAAAGTGCCAAAAATCCAGGCATTTTGATTACAGAAAGCAAAGGCCCCCAACAAAGTAACTCCCAGAGGTGTGAATTAGCGGTTTGTATTGTAAGGAGTTTGAAAATACACATGTCTCCCAGGAACACAGCTGACAAAAAAAATCAAACCAAACTAAATCATGAAGGGAATTCTAAGGCTGGGTTGAAGGGCCATCCTGTGTTCTGAACAGCTATGATCTCGGACCTGTTCCAAGTTTGGACCTGGCTCCTCTATGACTCAAAGCAGAGACCATCAGAAAGAGGTCTATTTCAGCTTTATTAATTATTCAAAGGCATTCGACTATGTTGGCCTTAGTAAATTATGGAAAGCATTGAGAAGAATGGGAATTCCAGAGCACTTCTTTGTGCTCATGAGAAATGAGGCAATGGATCAATGGATCAAGAGGCAGTTGTGCAAACAGAATGGTTTAAAAGGTGTCTATCAGGGGCTGAGCCCTGGTGGCATAGTGGTTGAGTGTAGCACTGTGGTCCACTGGCTTGGTGGCTCAAATCCAGCAGCAGCTCTCTAGGAGCAAGCCTAGGCCTCCCACTCCCACCAGAGGGCAATGATGCCCCCCCAAAAAAAGTTGTCTATCAGAGTTATGCCTTCTCCTTACACTTGGTCAATCTGTACACTAAGCAAATAATCAGAAAAGTTGGCTTATATGATGAAACGTGTGACATCAAGAAAGGGGGAAGGTTTATTAATAGTCCAAGATATGCAGATGACAATCTTCCTTGCTGAAATTGAGGAGGACTTGAAGCACTTGCTGATGAAGGTCAAGAATTGCAATCTTCTAAGAGCTCACAACACAGGGAATCCAGGACAGATAAGGAGAGTATCAATAATGACAGCATCAGTACCAGGAGCGGAAGAGGAAGATGTGGGAGAATGAGGGAATCTATCACAATTATCAATGCATAAGCCCCTCCCAGGGGAACAGACAACAGGAAAGTGGGTGAAGGGAGACAGCAATTGGTGTAAGACATGAAAAAAAACTATAAATTATCTAGGGTGTGGGGAAATGGCCAGTTCCCACAACTAATTGCAGGTTTGATAGGTGCAATTGTATGGTTAAATTTCATATATATATATATATATATATTACATAATATCATGTATATATAATATTATATATGTATATAATAAATTCATAGAGAATAATAGGAGAGAGTAAAATAAAGAATCATACAGCTGAGTAGCCTGCTCAGCTCCTGAATGGCCATGATCTTACCAGCCAGGTCCGAGCACAACATGGGCTGAGGGCAGAAAAGGAGGGACATGAGGAGAGGTAACAGGGGATAGAGGGTTGGGGGATTGCCTCAAGGAGAGAAGGAGGCCAGGAGGAGAAGTTGAGGGAGGAGAAACAACAGAGAAAGAGCTCTTTATTGCTAACCAAGGCTTCTAGCTACTGGAAGGTGTGAAGATAGGTAACCACACGTCAGAGGAATGGGTTGTACTATAGGTAATACAGTAATGAGGGGACAACCTAGGGGCATACATGATGCAATAGGAAGGGGAGTGATTGGTGGCACACATGTAACAAGATGGGCAGGTCCCAGATTCAAGATAGCAGTCTAATTTTGCATGTCACTGAACAGGTTTGATCTGTTCTCTGGCTCTCCATGGAAATCATTATCAGTAGGGTGTGAAACCCACCTACAGTAGACCAGACTGATAGCTGAAACATTTTGGGGAGAATATCCGTAAGCACCTGACCTCCCACCATATGTTGGAAAATAGCCTCTAATGTTTGGTATATCTTTGGGGGGGAGACAAAGCTGAGGAAATCTTTTTATAATCCCACAATTTCCCCTTTTGTTTTATATGTAGAATTCAAAAGAACCATAGGGGCAAAGTGGTTATTTTCCATACATTGAAAGCTGTCAAGGCAAAATTAAAGACCAAATTAATATAGCCAAAAATTCAGGCTTATGATAGACATTTTGAATCCAGGCATGAGAGATAAAGTCCCCTTATGCCCAACTGCTTCTAGGGGAAAGTAGGAGAGGGATTGGATGCCATGGTGAAAGAAATAGACAAAATAGGAATGTCTGCTTCTATAGGAAGATAGAATCAATCATTTGCTTAACTTAAAGCAGCACAGCTTTAAAGGGAGAAACTGTGGAAATGATAGACTACCGCAGGAAAAAGTACTTGGATTATATCTCCAACTACCAGAGTGGCGGTCTTCCTGCCATGGAATTCTAGTCTTTCAGATTCCCTCCGTACCAGTCAGGGAATAAGTCCCATTTCTATTCCCCTCAGTGTTAGTTTCCCACACAAGGGTTCATGAGAGAGGATGAGAGGAGGAGAAAAATGAACTGATATCAAAAGCTTAACTAGAAAGAAAATATTTTGAAAATGATGATGGCAACATATGTACAAATGTGCTTGACATGATGAATGTTTGTATGGATTGTGATAAGAGCTGTAAGAATCCTCAATAAAATGATTTAAAAAGAAAAAAAGAATTATATTCTTCAGTATGGATTACAGCTCAATGTAAAGAAGACCCTAATCCTTACACTGGACCTAACAACAAGATAAATGGAGAAAAAGTTGAATTTGTTGAGTATTTTGTCTTGCTTAGATCACAATCAATGTTCATAGAAGCAGTGGTTAAAAGAGCAAATGACACCTTACATTAGGCTTCACAAGACCTCCTTAGGGTATGGAAGAACAAGGATGTTATTTTGAAGACTAAAGTACACCTGACTCAAGTCATAGTATTTTCCATTGCCTCATAAGTATGTGAAAGTTGGAAATTGAACAGGGCCGACTGAAGAAGAATCAAAGCGTGTACTTTATGATGCTGGAGAAGAATGTTAAAAGTACCATGGACTGCTCAAAGGACAGACTGCCCTATCTTGGAAGTACAGCCAGCGTGCTGCTTAGAGGCAAGGATGGCAAGATGCTGTCTTACATACTTTGGACATAGTGTCAGGAGAGACCAGTCCCTGAAGAAGGACATAATACTCGATAAAGTGGAGAGACAGTAAAAAAGAGGAAGGCCCTCAAGAGAGAGATGGACCCAGTGGCTGCAACAATGGACGCAGGCATAGGAAGAAGGGTAAGGGTGGCTCATAACCATGCAGGGTTTGCTCTGTGGCACGAGGTTAAAATTGCTTTGGTTTGGGACCCTGAAGAGTTCGGTGGCTCCGTTCATGGTCAGGATCAGACATCATATAATGATTGTGGGCAGGACTTGCACTATGGCCAGGATTGGAATTCAACTAGTTGCCAAATATCTGTTGTTATTGTTGTTGCTAGATGATGTCAAGTCCTATTCAAGTCTTTATCGACCCTACGTACCGCATAATGAACTGCCCTGTCCTTTGCCATCCTTGCAACTGTTGTGTTCGAGCCCACATTAACGATACCCTGCAAATCCATCTCCTAGGTCTTCCTCTTTGTCGATGATGTCTTTTCCAAGGACTTGTCTCTCCTAAAAATATGTCCAAAGTAAATGAGATGAAGTCTCACTGTCTTCACTTCTAAGTAGCATTCTGAGTGGATTTCTTCCAAGACAGATTAATTTCTCTATCCAGGGCTACCCAAACCAGTTTTCATCAAGTTTATTCTGCCTTAGAGAAAGACCGCCCCCCCCCCATATTATGTGCTCTGTAAAGTTCTCAGAGGCTGATCTTTTAAAAGAACATCACTAGGGCTTTCACCCCAGGTGCTTCTAGGTAGACTCCAACTGCCAATCTTTGGATTGGGAGTCCAGTACACTAACCATTTGATTGTATCACTCAGCGACCTCTAGCCAGGGCTAGAACTTACTCAAGTAGATATGTATCATATAAAAACTACATTCATTGCCATCAGGTCTGTTAGAACTCACAGCAACCTATGGACAGAGGAGTACTGTCCCTATGGGTTTCTGAGGATCTAAAGTTTTATGGGAGTAGAAAGCCTAATCTTCCTCCTACAAGTTTCAAACTACTTAATCTACTGGTGATTACTCTCCTAATAAGTACTAAAGATTAGTAAATGACTTGCTCTCTTGAAATTCATACATTTTCAGGATCACAGTCTTCTGTTTCCAGGTATTTGCTGTGATGTTAATAACTAGTTCAACTAGTTCAGCATAGAGAGTAACTGACTTTTCAGAGCAGTTGCTCAAATTGAGACTCCACCATCCCTGGGTCATCAACTAACATGCACACTTGAGAAGAATCTCATTCTTCAGAAACAACAGTAATTAGCACGACTATCGATTGTACATCCGTCAACTTCTGAGACTCCACAGAATTGCCTATTGCCTGTTTTGGGTGGGTGGGTTTATTGATAACACGAATGGCCTCTTAGTTAAAAAGAGGGCTCTTAGAAGTGAGCTCATGCCAGTGTAATGAAAGGTGTTCAGAATATGTAGACTGGTTGAAAATATTTGGGAGACAATCCCTATATTTACATGAAGCCAACATAAGGAGCCATCCCCTGCAGCAGGGTGAGAGACTTATCTGACTGTTCACAACAGACACGAACTCCTATGTCTGAAATTGTATGTCTGCCTCAAGTGGTCTTTCGTGTATGCTACGGCCAGATGTAAAGAACAGAGAGCTAAAACTCATTCTGCTCCTCGCACAAGTTGTAGGGACTCTTTTGTTACCTGCTCTGCTCATGGAGGAGGTCCTTGAATGGTACAAATGGATTGATTTCAACTACCAGCTTAAAAGCCAGCAGTGCACACATGCCCAGCAGGTCATAGAAGGGGTTCTGCTTCTGGAAAGCTTACAGCCAGGAACCTTTAGGGAGCCCTTCCAGTGGGTAGAATATGGGGTCTCTATAAGTCGAATGCAATGACCATTATACTTTCATTGTTTTTTAAATTTGGTTTGGTGCTCATGAATAAATATCTACATGTGTCATGGAACTAGGTCTATGACTACCTTTTATTTCCCCCCCACCCCTCCCAGAAGTGAGATTGTGGGGGGAGTAGCTAACTTTGGATGCCTTGGCCTTCCTCTGCAGCAACTTCAGATTGCCTGTGACTAAAGCCCTACTTCCAGGGCCACTCCACAGGAGGGATCCTGTCTATATCCCTGTCCTTCATAAAATTTATCATCCTTATGTCTAATTTGCTTTAATCTTTTTTTCTTTTTCCTTCAGAGTCATAGCTGGATCCATCAGAGATAGGGTTTCAGAGCAGCTCCTGGCAAGGACTAATCTGCTGAGAAGTGATTATGCTCTCATTGGAGAAGCAATTTACTGCCTACTAAATTCTTGTTGCCAGATAAATGAAGTAGGTGTTACTTCTACCCACTCAGGGTCCTAAACCTCTCAGAACCACCCACGGGTTCTCTAAAGGAACACAATCAGTGAAACACACATATAGCAAGATTTATTTCAAGGACATGGCTCCTGCAATTGTGGAGGCTGGCAAATCTCAAACCCAGGGAGCAACTGTGAGCCTTTCTCCTGACGTATGTAGTAGCAGGAGCTAAGGAATAAAATAATCTGCAGATCAGGCAACAGGCTGCAGGCTCATGTCCTAAGAACTGAGGTCAGAGTATGAAGAGGCAAAGGCAGTATAGAGAGAAAATGAGCTTTGCCAGAACATCAATCTATATGGGAGGCAGGCCACACTACCTCATCCTGGTATTCAAGACATGGATTGGGTGCAGAGCCTGGTCCACAGAAACCACAAGAAAGGGATGAACAGCCTCTAAGTCCCCTGGCTGACCTCTACTTGCTGAATGGTTTTTCACCTCATGACAGTCCATCCCTAGGGTATTATGCAGGCAAGGGCACAATTTATCCAGTCCAATGTCCTTCTCATCCAATCAGGGGAATATTCCCCAGAGAAATTTTGGGATTGCCCATGGCAAGATGGTAGAGTTGGGAGACAGGTTTTGCCCACTACCTCAAACTGTTCCTTTAAGTCCATTCCACTTAAAAGTTAGACTGAGGATCAACATATTACTTACAAATTAAGTAAGTCTGACAACAGGAAGAGAGCTGAGCATCACAGAGGAAGCTGGGCTTTCTTTGATCGTTTGTTCTTGGAAATAGCAGGGAAGTCCAGGAGGGGCTCAGCTTTTGAGCAAGGTCTTTGGAATAGAAAGTTTGGAAAGGAACAAAATGGGAGAAGAACCCTCCTGACAGTCTGGAAGCATCAGAAGTGGGTAGAACAGGCTGGAAGACCTGGCAGGCCAGCAGGAAGGGCTTCTCCCAGCCTCTCACTCTTGGCCCTCATCCTCCCCCCAAGTTCCTAACTGCATGGAGAGGTTGCACAGAAGGGAGCATTTCACCCCCGCTTCCGGAAAGGAGCCTGCCGTGGGCAGGAGACCAGTCATATTGTCTCCACGTTGGAGTCCTTTTCTGCCTCCTCTCTTTCCTCCCTAATCTGTCACTCTTCTGAAGTTCTGGCACTCATTGTGACACCAGCTAGGTTATCCTCAACAGAGCCATATCTGTGCTTAGCCTCCCTCACCATAAGACCAAAGTACATAACTAGAGTGGGCATGAGGACACAGCATCTTCCGGTTCACAAGCATGTTTCCTTCATCTATTCACCTCTTGCCATAACCCATTATTGTCTACTTCTCCTTCTCCACAGTATCAGTGGGGGTGGGGGGGAAATCACTGTCTGAGCATCAGTTTCTGCTTCAACTCATCCCTCCGACCCTTTTCTAGTGCAACAGTTATCAGCACCGGCTCTTTATTTCCCTGGGTTCAAATCTCAGCTCCCCAATTTACCAATTTGGCCACTCAGGCAAATGACTTAACTTTTTTCTGCTTCAAATTTTCACAACATGAATATGGCGATAATGGCAGTGCTTGTCGCATAGGTTCTTGTGAGAATTAAATGGATCCATACATATGAAGAACTTAGAATGATCCCTGACCCATAGCAAGCACAGTGTGTTAATCATCCTGATTAGCGCGAATGGTTAAGCACTAAGCTACAAATAGGTTGGTGACCTAAATCCTCAAAAGACAAGCTTGCCATCTATCTTCTGACAGGTCACAGCCTGGAGAGCTCTTTGGATCAGATCTACTCTGTACACATGGCATCACCATGAGTTGCAATCAATTCACTAGCAACCGACAACAGCAGCATGAGCGTCAGCCCTGACCCAGGATTCCCAGAGTCTTTCTCAGGTCACTCAACCTCCCCGAGGAGCCAAAGGGAAATCCCTCAGCCACTGTGTTCTCATCACCCAGGCTTGCCCTCTGGGGCAATAGTGATTCTTCCTGAATGTATCTGACCTTTCTTACTGCCTACCCCCCTCTATTTCCTTGTGTACCTTCAGCAATGCTTCCCCACTAGTCACCTCCTCTCACCCATGCCTAGCAGGTCAGGTTATCAGAAGGCTCAATGTGAGGAAACTACCCTGTCTCTGTGTTTAACAGTCATCCTTCACCATTTTTGCTGTAAACTATTGAGCATAAAGGGGTTCGTTGTCTCCTTTAAGAATCCAGCTTTGAATGAAAAAGAAGACTCTCCAGCGAGAAACAGCCTTGAATCTGCTTCCCCATAGCAGCAGCAGCAACAGCAAGGGGATTATCGGCAAAGAACCATATTGCATGCTTAATTGCAAAACCCTCCCCTAGGCCAACGGCTTGTGGGCTGAGTGGCCAATGTGGGTCTGATCTGATTGGCTGATGTGGGCCCACTACTAGCTAATACTTCCAAGTACTGCAAAAGACACTTGGGTGCAGGAAATGGAGATCTTGGCAAGAAGGTTAATCTCTGACACTGGGGAATAACAAGGGTGACCCAACACACTAAGATGTTTACTTGGACCACTGTCTTTGAGCACTTGGAAGACATCTGCTGGGAAATACAATCTGGAAGGAAGTGGTTCCTGGGACCTCTGAGTTGTCCTGGACATGGACTCTGCCCAGCGGCATAGGTGTCAGGTTTGCCTAGACTACGCCCATCTCTGAGCTGGTGATGGGTTTGGGGATTCTCTGGTGAGGAAAGGAGCAGAGAGCATTTCTGAATGGTTCTACATGCTCTCTTCATCATCCCTGCACGGTTGAGACTCTGGAAATGTTTGACGAATGAATTTTCCAAGGGGCTGAGAGCCCACTCATTCCAGTAGTGAATTTAACATTCAGGGGCTTTCTCAGGGTGGCTGGTGGAATATTGGTTGAGGACCTAAGCCATTTAAATGCCCTCCTCTCAAGCTTCAAAGGAGCCATTTTATTCAGAAAACTTTATCTAAAGTCTTTCAAGTAGAGACAGTCACAGCTTAAATGGCTCAGCAGTTTCTGGCTGATCTATATCAATGAATGGAGCTTTTCAGAATCCCACTGGTACACCCGAGTTAAGGAAAGGAGGGAAATATCTTGTAAATACAGGTTTCATGGGAGTGTTCAGAAACCTCTGAAAAGGACTGCAAAAATTAGTCAACTCTCACCCCATACTATCGGGGAAAAAAGCATCCAATTCTTTAAGAATTCGACTAACCTACATATGTCATCTCAAAGTGAGGTTCTTCTCAGTCACTGGGTTCAGTAGCCACTAAAACAAAAAGACTACTGCAACATGGACCCCCATCCCTTGCCTGGACTGAAAATCAACTACTCTTCATGCTTCCTGTCCCTGAACTGTTGTCCAATTGCCTTTTGTATGTGAGAGTCTAAAACCAGAGAGACTTGGTGTGTGCACATAGAGCTGTTTGCAAGCAGAGCCTTCACCCCATTTCAAAGTCTTGACATGAGTCAAGGATCCACTTTGAATTGTAAAGCTGCTTTTTCTAATTGTGGGATTCCTGGTTGTGTAATGGTTACACACTGGGCTGAGATCCATATGGTCATCAGTTTGAAAACACTTGTAGTTCCGAGGAGAAAGATGGGACCTTCTACTCCCGTAAACCTTTAGAGCCTCAGAAATCCACAGTGGTCGGCATTGCCTCGCTGGTAGTGAGTTTGGTTTCTAACAGTGGTTCCTTTAACCAGGCTGTTGACTGACCTGGCCATGTATTCCTAAAGAAGACATTCTTTTCTCTAAGGCCTGCCTGGTGGTGCAAGATACAGCAATCTATTCATGGAGGACTTTCACTATAGTCAGACAGACACAAGATGCAATCGCTTGTGCTCAAGGAGTCTTGAGACATAACATTATTGATAAATTATTACAGGGGACGCCCAGGAACAGACATGATTGAGAAGGCACTTCTAATAGCAGGTTACCAGATAAGCCTACCCTGCCATTCTGTAATAAACTGAAGAGCACAACCCTTAACCAATCATGAAACCCCACTTACATGTTATCTGCCTCCAAGAAACTCACTGCCATTGAGTTGATACCGACTCATCATGACTCGATAGGACAGGGCAGAACTGCCCCTCTGAGTTTCTGAGGCCGTCACACTTTACGGGAGCAGAAAGTTCCCACAGCTGGTGGTTTCAAACTGCTGACCTTGCCAATAGCCGCCCAACTCACAACCACTGTGCCACCAGATCCCCTTCCCTTGCTTCCATCCTCACTCTTAGATATCCTGCCTTTGATTCTTTCGATCGCCTTTCAGTCGGTGATGGTTTGTAAGTCTTCATTTCTTTTCCACCTTTGCAAAGATGTTTACTCCATCACTGTCCTTCTGAGCAGCCAGTCGGATGCCTTCCTGGTCTTTGTTCTTTAATAAACTCTTTTTGCTTTTACTTTACGCAGACTCGACAACGTTACTCTATGGCACACCCTGTCACAAAAACAGGCTTCTGGATTACAGCTGTTGTCATGCCAGTCTCCTTAAACTCTTAAGACCGTCTCCCCCTTTCTATGACTCCTCCTCGTCTTCATCTCAACTACAGATTCAGTAGGAGAACACCCAGGAGAGCAGGGCTCACCAATTGGACCTCTATGGACAGAAAAGGTGAAGCTTCAGGTCTTATGACCGAAATGTCTGATCTGTTTAGGAACAGAGGTGGGTTAGAGGACGAGGAAGGGTAGGAAGGAGTCAGAATCCTGGAAGTCTAGGGGTTTATAGAAACTCAGGTGCTCAGGCATTTGGGTCAGGAGAGCCCAGGTGGCTCCTTGTCTGGATTGACAATAAAATCCCTTTCTGTTTCTTTTGCACACAGTGTCTGCTTTATTTCAATTGGGTAATAAAGTAGGTCAAGAACCCCAAACTTCGGTGACAACATCCTTCATGCCTTACAACTATTCTCCATTGCCCTCAAGATAGAATAACCTTGAGAGCATTATTATTAAGGGTCTAGACTAAAGATTCTTTTACATGGCATAAGCCAGGTTGTCTCCTTTCAGGTCTGGTGGGCAGCCAGTCCTCACTAATAAACCAATAGATGTGGAATCAATCCCAATTCACAATGACCCCACACTCGTCAGAGCAGAACTAGGCTTCACAGGGGTTTTGATAGCTACTTCCTCAGAAGTTGGTCACCAGAGCTGTCTTTCAACACAACTCTAGTTGTCCTCAAACCTCCAACTTTTTGGTTAGCAGTCAAGAACATTAACTGTGTGCAATGTCCTGCCACTCCCGATAGAGCAGCAGTCGAAATACTGAGATGGTTCTGCGCTACCCCCACTTTCTGCCATCGACCAGCCAAACCCCTTCATCTGAGAGAAAGATTGGACCACAGGTCTAAGGCAGATCAGCATCCCCCAGAGTTGCTTTTAAAAAAATGAAGCTTCTGCAGTGTATCACAGCCCCTCTGGCGCTCAGTCCAGTCTGCCTCACAGAGGCTCTATGGGGCAGAGTAAAATGGTTCCTTTGGGTCTCTGAGATGGACAGTTTTTACAAGAGCAAACAGCCAGTCTGCAGATCAGCTGGTAGATTTGAATGGCTGATCTTGAAGTTAGAAGTTCAATGTCTAACCCATTGCACCCCCCAGGGATCATTTCAGTATACCATACTGTTTACTAAATACAAAGTTTTTGATAGAACTCCTGCCTCAGTCAACTTTACTAAACTTGTTATTTTTGCTGCATGCGATCAAGTCTATTTTCGATTCATGGCAACCCCATGTGATGGAATGGAAAGACATGATGACATTTTTTTAAGCTATAATCTTTATGGAAGCCAGTAACAGAGCCACTGGGGTGGGGCTGGGGGTGGGGTAGGGGTGCTCAAACCACCAACTTTCTGGTTATCAGTCAAGCACTTAACCTTGTCACCACCAGAGCTCCTGATTGTTCATAGCTCATTCAGTCACTATTTGTTGAATGAATTGCAGAAAGCTGAATGAACATGACATGAGTTGGCACCCACTGTCTTCCCTGACCTCCTCCTGAGAGAAAGGATGTGAGTGGTTTGGAGGATACACAAATAGGCTATCAGCCACAGTGACCATCAGGATGATCGGTCCTCCAGGCAGGGTCTCTCCTAAGACAATTAAACCCTTGCCATGTTCTCAGTCATCTACCTTCAGAAAGTGGATTTTTTTCAGAAAGTGCACACCAAAATTATTAATAGTTCAGGATCAGCCTCACACATGCAGGCCCCAAAGGCACCAGGTTGCCATAACTATTGATAAAGGTGCCAAGGGCATTGCTGTCTTTTACCCACGCATGTCAGGTAAGACCCTTTCAATAGCAAGAGACAGAGAGCCTGTGTCAAATGGCGCGCAAGTATAAAAGGAATCGATTGACCTTCAAAGCTCTACAAGCCCGAGTTTAAGGCCAGGGTCCAAATGGTATGGTGGGGTCACAATCATCCCCTTCTACAGTCCGTCTTGGCAAGATGTCTTTCAGTCCTCCAGGATCACACCGTATCAGCTTCAGGTCTAGCTGGTTAAAGCGAAAGATCCTCTCCTAAAAGCCCCAACCAGTAAGCATCTGATTGCATCGCCATTAGATCTAACTAGGTCACCTATCCAGCCTTGGTGGCTTAGTGGGTTTCATGTGGGGCTGTGAACCCTGAGGGTCCAAACCCAAACCAAACTCGCTGCCGTCAAGTCCATGCTGATTCAGAGTGAGCCCCGATGGGTTTCTAAGACTCTTAAGTGTTTACAGAAATAGCAAACCCAGTCTTTCTCCAAAGGAGCTGCTGGTGGTCTCGATGTGCCAAGCGTGTGGCTGGCAGCCTAACGTGCCACCCCTCTACCAGGGCTCCTGAAACAGGCGGTTAGCCGTTTGAAGCCGCAGAGGAAACAAGAGGCTCTCTGTGCCCATACACAGTTACGGTCTCATTATAGTTACAGCTCCATGAAGTGGAACCAATTCTATGGGGGTGGGTTTGTTTTTTGGCTATCCAGCCCCAAACCCATCCCTGTGGCCAGCAGAGGAATGCTATGCTCACTTGCCTAAAGCCCATATCTCATGCTTCGCCCCGCAGTCCAAAGAGCCAGTGCCTCTTCCAAGTCACAAGAACCCATCAGAGTGGGAAGGCTGGTTCCCCAGAGGGGAATTGGACTTTGTACCACAATACAGCGTGAGATATGCTCAGAGTCCATTTCCAAGAGATGCCCTCTATTCCAGAACACTTCACAGCAGTGGGGAGGTTAAAATTCTCTTCAGATGATTGCTTGTGTGCCAGAATAAGGCAAGAGGACTATTAAGAAGGGGTTGGATTATTTCCACTAATAGCTAGAAATTAGTCTCATCTCAACGTAGAAGACCTCTCTCTAGGATCTTTTATTTTCAGTCCTAAAATCCCTTTCCTCAAGGCACAGCTGGAGGTAGGCCACTCTCCATTCAGAAGCCCAGTTTCTCTGCTGGACCTCGTCCCTTCTACTGGCACACCCTGTCCATTCCAGGTGATGCGATGATTCTACCCCAGGACGGTAGGTGAGTCATACTGCCCCATCTTGTACATCCTTCATAGACTTTCTCGACTTTTGGCTCATCCACCCTGATTTATAGATAAAAGACATTGCCATGACTCCTCCTGATTTTTTTTTTTGAACTCTCCTGCCTCAACTCTCCAATAGCCTAATTAGACAGAGCAGGGCATAAGCACCAGTGTTTATTTTAAGTGGTAACTTGGTAAAAGAGGAATCCCGGGGTACCAGGGTTAACGGGCTCAGCTGCTCTCCAAGGGCCTGGAGGTGCAGTCTCCCTGGGAGCATCTTGGAAGAAAGGCACAACTGTAAAGGCGGCTCTTGAAAACCCCAGGGAGCAGAGTTCTGCTTTGACACACAGAAGGTCACCCCAAAGCAGACACAACTTGATGGCAACTGTTTTGTTGATAAAAGGACCATAAAAAAAACCCATAACCACGGAGTCAATTTCAGTTCATAACAACCCTAGAGGAGAGCGTAGAACTGTTTAGAAACAGACCGTCACATCTTTCTCCCATGGAGGAACTGGTGGGTCTGAACCACCAGCCTTTTGGTTCGCAGCCAATCATTTTAACCACTGCACTGCCAGGCTTTCTTGATAGAAGAAATCAAACTCACTGCCATCAAGTCAATTCCCTTGTTGGACACGTGGGAGCTGCCTTTGTGGGTGTCTGAGACGGTAACTCTTTATAGAAGAATGCCTCAACCTTCCTCTGAAGGGTGGCTGTGGTTTCTAACTGTTGACCTTGAATCTAGCAACTCAATGCATAGCCCACTAAGCCACTAGGTCCCCTGTGATAGAGAAAAACACAAAAACCAAAGTCACTGCTATTGAGTCATCTTGTAGAGATCCCACAGGTCAGGGTAGAACTGACCTTGGGAGTCTCTGAGACTCTAACTCTTTGGCGGAGCAGAAAGCCGCAACTTTCTTCAGTGGAGTTGCTGGCAGTTTTGCACTTTGGACCTTGAGGTTAGTGGCCGAACTCATAACCACTAGTCTCCCAGAGCTAGTGGGAGAAAAGCCAAACTCAACTCAAACTCAGGCATCAAGTCTATGCTATTCATAGTGACGACCCCTGTGGATTTCTGAGATTGTAGCTGTGGAGAATGGAGAGATCAAATAACTTGCCAGGGTTCACGTAGCTGGAGAGAGGCTCCCAACTCCCTGTGCTAAGTCCCTGGATCAGCATTTTTTTTATACCTATGAAGTAACCAGTGGAGTCCAGTCTTTAGCTCACCTCTTAAGTGGGTCAACAAATGAGCCAGTGTGGTCAAGGGGAAGTGAGAACCAAATCCCAGGATGTGAGTCACTCCTGGTGCCCTTTGGGGCTCCCTTCTCCTTTTCTTGGCCCTGCAGTGGTCCTCAGAGGCACTGCTCTTGTCATTAATGACCCTGGAGGGTCATTCCTCTTTATAGGGCACAGGAGGCACTGCCAGGCACTCTGCGCCTGAGGCCTGAGATGAAGCCTATCTAGATGCAGTTGGAGCCCAGATAAGGCAAGATGAATGACAAAAACCGCCTGGACTGACAGGTGCCATTTGTTAGTGTGCTCTAGATCAATGGCTTCCCAAATTAAAACATTTTGTATCTGTCAGCTGTCTCGCCATGCCCTCTGGCAGGTGATGGAGTGGGCTGCAGCTGTAGGTGGCTGGGCAGGTGAGGATGAGGCAGGGAGTGGACATTTCTCACCAGAGAGATGGGCAAGGCTTCCCCTCACTGAAGGAGCTCCCTAAAATAAATCAGAAGTGGTGGGCAAAGGAAGTCCAGGCACTGCCATCGTGTAATTAGAAGGTTGCTTAACAGCCATCAAGGTCAAGTTGACTCCAATTCAAGAGAACCACACATGGAATAAAACACTGCCCAGCCCTGGATCATCCTCTCAACCACCATGTGTCCCAGGCCATTGCTGCAGCAATGATGTCAACCCACCCCACGAAGACTCTCCCTTGTCCTCGATGGCCCTCCACTTCCCTAAACATGATGTCCTCCCCAATGATGATCCCCTCCTGAGGACATACCCAAAGTAAATGACATCCTGTTAGGAGCAGAAAGTTTTCATTAGAGATTTGGGAGAGGTGGATTACCAGGTCTTTCTTCCTGACCAGTCTTAGTCTGGAAGCTCCACCATGGATGACCCTATTGGTATTCAATGGCACAGGGCTGAGCAGCATTCTGCCCTGTTGTTCTGAAATACCAGTGGCATAGCTTCTAGCACCCTGCCAGTCACCACACTCCAACAAACTGGCAGATGGGTAGTGGGGTCAGAGGGTGAAGAGGCATAATCCCCGGGTTTCCTGGAATATTTACCCCAGTCCTGGGTAAGGATGCAGACCTGAAACAAGTTGGCCTACATGCGTGGAGACAATGAGCTCAAAGAGGCAGAAATCTGTTTCCTGGCATCCTGTGGGGTCCATGAATGTAGTAGGATTTGGAAATGTCCCATTCTAAGCCCCTCCTGCCCACCTGAGTTCACCTGAAGATGTGAAGCCAACATCCAACCTAGACTCCCATCTGTCCCAACGTCCAACCCAGACTCCCAGGACCCCATCTGTCTTCTCTGTGAGACACTTAGCCAGAATCCCGAGAGCTTGATCTGAGGTACCAGGCAGAGATGTGACATGCCCAGGTGGTAAAGGAGCCCTCCCTGGAGGAGGCAGTGGGTGAACGTGTGCCCCAACCTTCCTGTTCTCTACTGGAAATCAGAAGGTCCCTAGGGGACTGAGTCCTACTTTCCCACAATGGCAGTGCCTTCCTATTAATGCTCCTTTTACTGACTTTCACCTCCCCCTTCTAACTTTCCCCACACCCTTGCTGTGCTTCCTGGGCTCACCTTCCAAATAAATACCATATTCATCTGGCTCCACTGAGACTCAACTACAAATCCTGGAGCATCGTGGTCCCTCCTTCCCTGCCAGCCCTTTCTCTTGCCTTGGCCCTAATCTTACCAGTTGGCAGCTCTGGGTCAGCTGGGCAGTTTTCTCCCAATCATCCTGAGCGTGGTTGCCTGAGCATCTTTATCGGCACATGACAGGGCTGAATGACAGGGTGGCTCAAGCATGGAGGTGCTTCACTGCCAGGCTTAGCATTAGGCATGTGGTCTGGGGGATGCCCTACAACCTCTGCATCTTGGTTTCTCCCATCTGAAAAATAAGGAGAGCATAGGGCAATGGCTATGAGAAAATAGGGTCATGTGAAAACTTTGGGTACAAAAAGTTACTTTTATTAGCATTCATTTCACACACCACACAATTTGATTGTTCGGTCACATTCAGAAAAGTTGTGCGATCATCATCAGAATCCCCTCCAGAACCTTTTCTTCTCAAAGTCATTGTTGTTAACTCTCCCCTCATCCTTCCTGGCCATGTCTCTACTGTGGGAATAGGCCTGGCACGCAGGGGAGTGAGGGAGACCGAGTTACCGACACATGCGCACACACTCCAGAGACCAGGCTCTGATGGCGCAGATCTATTTTATTGTTGTCTTTACACAGTTTTTATAGGGATCATAAGCCAATCAACTGTTTCTACGCTTACTTCCTTATTCTCGAAATCTATCCTTCTAAGGTTATTTAAATTGCACTGTGAGAAAGCGGCAGGCTTTGCCGTGGGCTAGGGCAACAGAGGAATGCAGAAGCTTGTAGAGCTAAGTTGTCTCAGGGCCATTCTGTCTCACCAGTGTGTTGGGAGCCCCTTTAACACAGAGGCAGTTTGCTGCTTCTCAGGCCCTTTCGAGAAGGTTAAGTAGCAGTCTGCGCTTTCTACACAGTTCCTCCTTTATGCATTCTAGTCCCACAGCCACTAGCCTCACACCCCATGTAATCATTAACCCAGCTACTATCTCTACACATCTGTCTCTCCTGATTTCATATACAGAAAACCATACAGAAACATAAACAGCACAGAAACAAACAAAAAGCAGCAATAATGACTAGGTAAAACATAGAAAACACACTAAAAAAAGAAAGCGGAAAATATTAAAAACCAAAACAACTTTAAAATGGGTCAAATGAGAGATGAAATGATAAAATTTTTCCTAAACTAAGTCAAAACAAAAACCACATTCATTGCCTGAGAGTCCATGCCAATTCAGTGACCACCCGTCTGCCGTAATCAAGTTTGCAATACACTGTGTCTGACAGAAAGTTTATTTGCATCCCTGAACTCTTCAGAGGGGATTCATTGGCTATTAATCAATGTTGGAACCTGAAAATAGATTTTTGGGCTTCCACTGTTATCCATAGCCTTCTGCAAACTGGATACTCAGAGTTTAAGTTCATTCCCTCCTTCTGATTTGGATTTTACTATTTATAATTCTTGCATCACACAGGTTGGTATGCTTCTTTCCTGTGGACTTGGTTGACGCCTCACTTAGATGGCTGCATGTTTTAAGACAAGCCTTTAAGTCTCCAGGTGCTATTCTTTCTAATAACCAGGCATCCTCTAAGTCCTTTGTGTTAGTCTGGGTAGGCTAGAGAAACAAATTCATAGACATGCATATGGATATAAGGGAAAGGTTTATATATGAGAGGACTGGAACATTGAGAAAGTATCCCAACCCAGTCCAGTCCAAGGTCATAAGTCTGATATTAGCCCATATGTCCAATACCAGTCTATCAAGTCACCTTCCAACTCATGAAGCATGTGCAATGACAACAGGACAATCACAGGCCAGTGGGTGCAGAATCTTGTGTGTCCAATGGCAGTAGAAACAGTAGAAGCATCTGGGTGCTGGCAGGGGTCTCCCATGGCTCCTCGCTTCCAGAACTCAGGGTCCATCAGCAGTATCCAGTGGTGGTAGAAGCAGCTCAGCATTGGTAGGGGTCTCCCCGTGGCCTCCCATGCATCTCGGCGCTGGTAGGAGTCTCCATGTGACTTCTCTGGCCCCAGAGGCTTGGTTCCATCAGGGTAAGCCCATGTGGCTTCTCCTTCAGCTCCTCTAGTCTCCAGGACTCACGTTCTACAGCATGCTGCCACGTTGGTTTGTTGGTAGTTGTCTCCAAGAGACTGAGTCAAGTCTCTCTCCTCCAATTCAGAAATACCGTGAGACTTTTCAGAATTCTCAGGAGAAAGCCATGCCCACACAGAGGCCTCATTGGCTATCTTCAGATTGACAGGCTAGACTCCACTCCTACACTCCCAGTACTGAAATTGACACAGATCGGTGACTGCCACATCCTTCACCACACTTTGCTAAAACATGCATATCTTCATTGATTTCCTCTTGAGAGCAAGAGACACTAGAACTTCTTGCATGATTGATTTTACCCAGTGGTCCTCCCACCCCCAGCTTCCTCCCTCCTAACCCAAATTGTCATTAAGTCAAGGCTTGTCTCTTGACCCCATTAGAATGTAGAAGTCCAAGTCTCGTCTGAACCCTGTTGCCTCCCCATGGTAGGGTTAATGTGATGCCCCCATGTGTCAGCCTCAGAACTGCAACCGGGATGAAAAAAAGCTGTCTCCATTATTTATGGCCGATGCTAGCTCTGATTGGTTGGAACCTGTGCTGTGCATGTTGTTAAAACTTCAAATATCACATCTGACTGCTTCAGATTAAAATCCTTATGAACTACAGATCATATCACTTATTTGGCAGCAGCCAGTCAACCTCTCTGAGCAGTGGAATTCGAGCTCATCTATAAGAAGTGTCTTGGGGCAGGTTGAAGTCCCAGTCCCACAGCCATTGAGTGGACTCAACCCTATAAAGGAGCAGAGCAAACCTATACAGGCGTTCTGAATCTGTCAATCTTTATGGGCGCAGAGAGTTTCACTTTTCTTCCAAGAAGTGGCTCACAGGTTCAAACTACTGACCTTGCAGGCTAGCAGGTCAACACCTAACCCAGAGCACCATCAGGCCTTCTTATCGTTCCCAAAGCCCTCCCTAACCAGGCTGTGTTGTGGAAGAATGTGTCTAATGCAAGACATCCCCTGGTCTGTCGATCCCATTTCAAACATGCTAACAGAGCACACTGTGCAAATATGCCACAAGGCTGCCTCCCAGGCTGAGGCATTGCTAAGGAGTTCGGTATTTCATCCAACTTCATTAGGCCGTTTTAAAGGGCTACGTGATTCCCCCATCCAGCCACAGAAAGGCCTTCAGCAGAGCGCAGTTAATTAATCAGAGGGCTGTGTGAGTTGGGTGCCCTCTGACTGGTGGAGGGAGGCTGACCTTAGCTCTCATCTAAGTGGTTTAAGCCCTGGGCAGTCTCAGGAGGTTGCAGGAGGCAGCCTGGGGACAAATCAGTCGGTGCTCAGGGTTGGGTGGAAAATACTCCCACTGCCCACTGTGTGACCTAATACACACAGTAGGGGCAGGGGGATGAGCAGAGACCCTGATTAGCATCTATTCGCATATTCATTGTCTGCTGTGAGCTGCTTCGACTGACTGAAATCCACACTGACTGTCAGAAAGAGACAGCCTGCTCAAGTCCTGAATTTGACTTTGGAGTAAAGTTGGTCCTATGTGATACTTACAATCAAAGATAGATTCCAACTAAATGTATCAGAGATTCTCCCTCCATTTCTGCCTTCACCCCCAACTGTCAGCTCAGTTCTGGTTCATGACTGCATGGTATCCTTTGTGCCACAAACATCCCAGCTGCAGCTGTGTGGTGACTTGTGGGACCCTCCATTAACCTGGCTGTGGGGAGGTAACAGCGGTGAGAAGGCTGGATATTGGACTTCTATGGTCTAATGGGGTCAAGAGGCAAATTTTGACTTAGTGGCAGTTAGGGATAGGAGGGAGGAAGCTAAGACCCAAAAATGCTGGTTCCCCAAGGAGAAAATAAAAGGGATGAGAATGAATATTTATTGAGCATCTCCTGTCTGCTACCCCTGCACAAACCAGAAAGTTCTTCAGATGAAGCCTCTACAAGAGTGACACCTGACAATAAAATACTTGTGTGTACGCACAGGAAACCAAGAGCCACGAGGACATTCTTTCCTGTCTTCTTGTCCTGTCTCAGGACATGCTCTTGGGTGAACACAGAGGTGTCATTTGTCACCCACAAAATCCTCACTCACTTACTTCCAGCCGAGTCTCCAGACTCCTACGTTACAGACCTTTAGTTCTACCCTCTAGGAGCCCTGATAGTGTAGCAGGTTATGCTTCACGATGCTAACTACAAAGGACAGAGATTCAAAACCACCAGCCAGTGTGAGGGAGAAAGGCTTTCTACTCTATAGAGATTGGCAGCCTTGGAATTCCTAGGGAGTGGTTCTCCTGTGCCTTAGAGGGTCCTGTGAGTTGGAATTGACTCGATGGCAGGGGGAAGGCTAGTTCTATCCCAGATTACACTTAATGATGGGAAGAGGGGTGAACAGTCTTAGGGCTTTTAGACTTTCAGAGCAAAGCATCAAGTCCCTCAGTCCCTTGCTCACTCTGGCTGCCTCTTAAGTATGACTATTACATAAGGTAAACATTGTCTCTTTTCTCTATGGCAATGATGGTCCTCGCCCCAGAAGGTGGATAGGAAGGAGGGGAAGAGAGTACACGGTAAGAAAGTCCTGTGCCCTCACCACTCGCTCATCCCAAGTCTCCTTCACCCTTGTATTCCTCATCCATGTATTTATTTCCCACAGGCTTGAGGAAAGGATCACCGTCCACTTCAAGTTTGTGATTGACGTAACTGAGGACCAGCAATGTTGAGGAAAATCCCACTGAGTGTGGAGCCAGGGGTCAAGAGCTGCCTCACACCTTCCTGCTGCTGATGTCCCAGTGGGGCAATGGCTCTCCTTTGCGGGACTGAGGATACGGGGAGGCTGGTTTAATGGGTCGGAAGCCCCAAAGCTCATTGTTCTCAAGTCAATTCCAACTTCATGCGACCCTCTGGGCAGAGTGGCCCTGCTTCAGCTAGTTTCCAAGGCCGTCGATCTTTCTGGGAGTGGAGTCAATCTTTCTCCAACGGAGTAGAAATTGCTGACCTAGTGGTTAGTAGCCCAACTTGGAACCGGCTACGCCACCATCAGAGGGAGTGCTAAAGTCAGCCAGGGAGCCCCAGGCTCAGCTACAAAGACTGTGAGCCCTGGCCTTCAGTGACTGTGGGGAAATGTTCCCCAAATTCCTCAGGCCATCGGAAGAACCCTTGCAGTTCAGCAGGAAGTAACATCTGTGTTGAAACTTAGTCCTGGGGGAGGAGAGAGAGTCGACCATCAGAATTGGTCATGTGGAGCACTCCTTGAGGTGACAGCTAGACATTCTCCAGCAATTTGGAATGAATGGCCATAGACTTAGACAAATTCTCCCCAAGAAACTTAGACAAGTTTTCCCCAAGAACACAGAGTTGGTCTAACCACCCACCCACTCTTCCAGCCCAGAGCTATAGCTGCAAAGACTTCTGGGTTCCACCATTTTCAAAACCTGTCCACAGAGCAGGGACCAAGCCCCTGCAAAGCAAGGTGCATTGTCCTTGGGTGGGAAAAATCCCAAAGGACGAGACAGACTTTGCCCATCATTAAAGGTTATCATACCCAAGGTAGCATGTTTTGATGCTGAGGGGCGGAGGGAGTAATATGGTAAATAGATCTTAAGTTGGGTGAAGGGTGAGGTAGAATTGGACAAAGGGAGACTTGAATCAAAGGACTAGGGAAAGCCATTGGGAGATTTGATAAGTAGTATAAGTGGTTGAAAACCAAAATTAATTATCTGAAATTTAGTCCCCATCTAATTCACAAACACAAAAGTTAAAAAAAAAAGAGAGTGAAAGAGAGAAAATAGAGATTAATGAAAGTATGGCAGGTGTTTGAGGTGTCACCTGAAAGGGGTGCCACTACCGCTGCTAGCTATGAGAGGTCATTCAGCAAAGTTAAAGTGATACTTTCATATTTTAGAACCTTTATGGCTCCTAGCAGAACCCCCTGTGGTGTTGTGGGTTATACGTTGGGGTGCCAAACACAAAACCCTCAGTTTGAACCACCAACTACCCCAGGGAGAAAAATGAGACTTTCTGTATCCATAAGATTTACAACCTCAGAAATCCAAAGGGGTAGTTCTACTCTGCCCTAGAGGTCACTGTGAGTTGAGATCGACCTGATGGCTGTGAGTGTGCTTTATAGGTCATGGCTGACTCTGTGATCTGATTCTCTTGTACTGAGAAAGAGAAGAAGCTGACAAAAATGACTCTGGGCACATGATAGACACATTTCCAACAGTGATAGCAAGGAAGGTGCCATTATAATCTTCAGGTAGTGCCATACTGTGGTAAGTAAAAGATCAACAGGCTTGACATATTGTTGAGCCAATATGCTGGTCACATTGTCGAAGAGACAGGTGTGAAGTGTTTGGAGAGAGGGGAAATGTCAGGATGTGTCCTGAGTGCCATTTGTCATACATATCCCTCTGAAAGTGAGAAGTGGAAAGAATTGTGCTCGAGCAAATGTTTAGCAATCAAGGTTGCGGAAGACCCAATAGACTCTCTCAAGGTCACCCGTGAGACCCACGGAGAAGCAGTGGAATAGTTTCCTCCCCAGGGAGTTACATCACCTTGTAGGTTCATTGAAATTTCAAATGCAAATTGGGGTAAAGAAGCAGAAATGTATACATTAGTAACAGAATTACATTAATATGCTAAAAAGGTCTGAAACAAATTGGAGAGTGGCATTTGGAAACTCGTTGATAAATGGCTGTGCAGAAAGAATGTGGGAATTCATTTGGAGGCTAGATGTCAAATAGGTTACATATGGGGGTGCGTAGAGGGCTCCTCCTTCCCAGACTCTGCCCACACATGTCTTGGAAACATCTTTCTCCACTACATCAATATAGAGGTGTGACTTTTACCCATCACTGTGTCTAATTTCTCCTCTTGGAGTGAACAGAATAAGGGGAAACAGAGGTTCTGACAGCCCTGCTGGAGGGAGTGGGAGATGGCACCTCCCTCTCTCTATGGAAATTTGGCAGATTGTATCAAATGCCTGGAAATGATATTTCCTGATCTAGACATCCACTTACACTTCTAAGAACTGAGTCTAAAGATATGACTAAAGGTTGTCCTTTCCTCCTCACACACTAAGAATATTCACTGAAGATTTTTTATTTAATGGAAAGGAAATAAAATCTTTAATTTTAGTATGCCTTCTAATTTTTGTTAGCTGTTACCAAGTCAGACCTTGACACATGGGGGCTTCACGGTGGAATAAGCACTACCTACTGGACAGGTGGCAGCTTGCCACGAGGTCTGTGGACCAAGAATTGAACCTAAAGGGCCAGCATCAACTCAACTCGCTGCTGACTGACAGTGAAACCCCCTGTGGGTTTCTGAGACTGTAGCTGTTGACTGGAGCAGAAAGCGCAGCCTTTCTCTTACCCTCGGAGCTGCTGGTGGTCTTGAACTCCTGACCCTGCAGATCACAGCCCAACACCTAACCACTACACCACCAGGGCTCCAGTAGCCAGCGTGGCAGGGAGGACTTCTACCATGGAGCCACCACTGTCCCTTCTGCCTTCTAGGATGATGGGAAATCCATCTCGAGAAAAGAGAACTGTTTGAAGTAGCCCTAGTCATGAGAACATGGATGTGTGTGTGAGGTTGAAATAAGGAGGGAACTAAATTATTTTGCATTTCAAAGTCATTGCAAGTCTAGAGTGATCTAGAGGAAAGAGGCCCGAGGCACAAGGGGCCCTGAGAGAATGGGTGGAAGAAGAATCTGTGAAGAGAGACCAAAGCTAAGCAATACGGTGGTAAGTCTTGGGCCAAGCAGAGAGAAACAGTGACATTCTTCTAGGTCGGTGCCCAACTCATGGTGATCCTATAGGACAGAGTAGAACGGCCCCCCTGAGGGCTTCTGAGACTGTAATTCTTCACAGGAATAGAAAGCCCCATCTCTCTCCCAAAGATTGGCTAGTGGTTTCAAGCTGCTAACCTGGTGATTAGTAGCTCAACATGTAATCACAACATCACCAGAGCACCTGCAAGTAGGGAAAATGGGGTGTACTATTCTTAGTTTCTGTGCTGAAGTTTTGTTTTGTCTAAATAGTTCATTAATGACACGACTGGGCTCTAAAGGAGCCCAAGTGGCATAGTGGTTACACCTTGAGCTGCTAACCACCAAGTCAGCTGTTCAAAGCCACCAATAGCTCCATGGGAGAAAGATGAGGCTTCCTTACTGTCATAAAGAGTTACAGTCTTGGAAACCCACAGGGGCAGGTCTGCTTTTCCCTTTAGAGGTCACTATGAGTGAAGATGAACCCAGTGGAAGTGAGTTTTGAGTTTTGGGGGGTTTGGTGATTCAATGGTAGAATTTTCACCTTTCACCAGGGAGGGAGACCTAGGCTCAATCCTTATCCATGCACCTCAAGCACAGACACCACCTGTCTGTAGATGGAGGCTGACATGTAGCTATGATTCTCAGTAGGTTCAGTAAAGCTGAAATAATCATGGAAGAAAAGTCAGGTGATACACTTCCCAGAAAGCAAGCACATGAAAAGTCTAATCAACTGGTTGCCATAATTGAGGGGGCAACTTGGTGGCAGTTCTCACATACAATATGCTTGTATTAGTTATCCTCTGGGGACCAAGGGCGGGGGTTTTCCTCATCGTTGGGATAGAATGAACCAGAAAATGCTGGAACCACTGGCAGTAGTAATGGCAAACTAGCAAGAGGGAATTGCCAACTGAAATCGGGACAAAAGCCTAGAACTAGAAACAGCAAGAGAATGTGAGCCCTTCCCAGGAAGCTCACAGACATTGACTAGGCAAACCCAAAACCAAACACCAGAACCACTGCCACCGAGTTGATTCTAACTAACAGCAACGCTCTCTCTATCGGGTTTTCAAGGCTGTAAATCTTCACAGGAGTAGACAGTCTCATCTTTCTCCCACGAAGAGCCTGGTGGGCTAGAACCATGGGCCTTGTGGTTAGTAGTTCAATGCTTACCCAATAGCATCACCAGGGCTACTCAGGAAGCAGACAGGTCTCCTCAAAGCTAGAAGAGTCTACTACCGCACTGCCATTGAGTTAATTCTAACTCAGAGTGATCCATCGGAAAGAGTAAAACTGTCCTGTAGACTGGCCTAGTGGGTTACATGGCAGGTTGTGGTCTGCGGTAGAGAGATCAGATTGCCTGCTCCCATTTAGATTCTTAAAATCTTGGAAACCCAAAGGGTCAGTTCTACTCTGTTCTGTGGGGTCACGATGAGTCGGAACCCATGGGATGAGAGAGTAAGGGAATGTTTGTGGAAGAAGATGTCTCACCTTTTCCCTGCAGAGCAGCTGGTGGGTTGGCACCACTGCCCTTAGGCTGACCTCAGGCCAACACTTAACGCGCTGTGACACCAGAAACTCTTCAAACCCAGAAGAAACCACATAAAAATATCCATCATCCTATTTGCAGGTGGTGAGGTCACATTTTTCTTTTCTATGCTACTAGAGTATATGATGGTTCTGGGTTGTCAGTTGCTTTTTTGACTGTTTTGTTTTTGTTTTTTCCCAAGGAGGGTTTCTTGTGAATTCTCCAAAATCCGACAGAAAATAACAACAACAAAAAAGTGGTTGTAGACATGGCTGCAGCAGGACGAACTCACTCAGTGGGAGTGAGCAAACAATGCCCTGGCCGGTTTTGCTCCTCAGGCAGAGAAAAATACAAACAGCTGTCCATGTCTGGCACCTCTCCTAATCTGCCCAGGGCATTCATTTCAAGCATTTTCTGGCTGCTCCAGGGGTGAAGCCTCTTCTGTTCTTCGATTTTGCCAACAAGGCTTCCAGAAGCCCCAGGAACTCTCATACAAAGTGTCCGCCCCTGCCCTCCAGTTACTCTTATTTTCTAGGTCCACTGTTCAAATGTCTTAAAGGAGGTTTGCATATAGAAAACAGACTCTTTCAGAAAATAAAACCTCCATGCCTCCCAGCTAGAGATCAAGCTTTTGCCTTTATCCTGTCTGAACACTTGAGGAGCCAAGTTTCCAAGTTCCAGCAGCAGAGACTCTTGCTCTAGTAGAAACTCATTTCTGTCTCTGTCTCTCTCTCTCTCTCTCTCTCTCTCCTCATGAATCTTGGCAGAGGACTGCCTTCCTATGGTGATGCCTCCCATATTAATTTCAGCCTTTTTAAGACGTACTTGTTAATTAAAATGTGAAGCCATTTTTATTCCTTTAATTAAGACACAAGATGGGAAGCGTAATTTAATTTGGTCCATTGAAAATATCAGTATTATTAGTGCCATAACTTGCTTCCATTAAAGGTGACAATGTCAAACATTATCCTGCCTTACTCGCACACTTGCTGCCGCTTTGTCATGGGTGCTGAGCCCTGAAATGACTGTAGGAACCTGTTTGGCAGCTGTGACCCTTTTAAGGCGGAGTCAGGGGGAAGCCACCAGGAACATCAGCTTTGGAACTCCATCTTCAATTGCATTCCTCAGGATGTGACTACAAGCAGGTTGATCGGTGATCACAGTACTGATCCCAGGACTTACTGGTGTTCTACTGAAAGATGCTAACGTCTTTTTGCCTCTCTACCTGTGGGTGCGCTGTCAGCTGGAAACAACTATTCACAGAGTCTTTGCAGACATAATTCGCCAAATTTCCATGAGGTCAGACTAGAGCCAGGTGATTACTCATCCAACATGAGTGATGTCCTTATAAAAGGAGGAAGAGAGTCACAAAGAGATGATGGCTGTGTGGAGATGGAAACGGAGACTGAAGTTTGGCAGACGCAGAGAGCAACCTAGCATGTTAGTTCTTCATACCACCCAGGGATTCAGAGCCTGGGTCTGGGAACTGGAAGCAAGTCAGCCAGAGGGAGAGGAGAAACCGGTTGGAGCCGAGACTGCAGGCTCTCGGACAAATTCCAAATGACCTTGTATCAACTGCAGCATGGTAGGAGCCAACCCTGCCAGGGTTCTTGTCCTCGTATCACTAGCTGAGTGGTGTTCAGCAAGTGGTTTGGCCTCTCTGGCCCCAGCCTCCATCACAGAGTTCCATGAGGGTTCACAAGGTGGTGTAGAAAGACTGCAGAGCATAGAGTCTGCTCCGTCGTTGTTAAGGTCACTGAGCGCTGTCCTGATGACTCAGGTGCACAGAGACCCAAGAGCACAGAGTTGAACAAACTGCCCCACCGCCTTCCCAAGGCTGCACTCTTCACAGAAACAAACCACCAGGTCTCCCCTCCTGTGGAGCAGAGGACTGAACCACTGCACCCTCAGTACTCCTTTGCCCCATGGCCAAAGCCAAAACCATACCCATAGCTCCCCAGTCTAGGCTGACTCTGTAGGATGGAGTAGAATTGCCCCCATGGCGTTCTCAACACTGGAATCTTTACAGAAACAGACTGCCACATCTTTTCTTGCCTATTGGCTGATGGGTTCCAACTGCCACCCTTTGACTTCACATTCAGAACGCTTCATAACGGCAGCGCTAGGGTTCACTTTTGTCTCATGGCTGTTATTGTTGATGTTAGGTACCATCCAGTCAGTTACAATTCATAGTGACCTTACGTACCACAGAACAAAATATTTCCCAGCCCTGGACCAGTCTCATCATTGTTGCTACGGCCACGGCCATTGTTATAGCCACTATGTCAATCTGTGTCATCAAAGGCCTTCCTCTTTTTTATAGCCAAAGATGATATCTTTCTCCAAGGCACTGATCTCTCCTGGAAACGTCCACAGTATATGGGAGAAAGTCTCCTTATCCTTGCCTCCATGGAGCATCCATGGAGCATACTGTTTCCAAGACAGATTTCTTTGTTCTTCTGGTAGTCCTTGGTGCGTTCAAGATCCTTCACCAGCACCACAATTCAAGGGCATGTTCTTTTCTGGTCTGACACTCCAACATGGCCAAGCACATGAGGTGACTGGAAATACCATGACTTGGGTCCAGCTTACTCTAGTCCTCAAAGTGACATCTTCGGTCTTCAACGATGTAAAGAGGACATGCATCACTTTGTTTCTTAACTACTGCTTCTATGAGCAAAAATGGGGATCCCAAGCAAGATAAAATCACTGCCAACCCAATTCTTCTCCCTTTATCATGATGTTGTTCACTGATCCAGTTGTGAGGATTTCTGTTTCCTTTACATTGAATTATAATTCATATTTAAGGCCACAGTCCTTGATATTCATAAACAAGTGCATCAAGTCCTCCTCACTTCCAACAAGCAGGGCTGTATCATTAATAAGCTTTCCTCCTCCATCCTATAGTCCAGCTACTCAGCTTACCTGCCCATCTTACAGACTGAGTAAGTAGGATACAGGATACAACTCTGACATACCTGTTCCTGATTTAAACCACTCAATGTTGCTTGCATGACTGCATCTTAATCCATGCCCGCTTCTACATGAACATACCCAAGTGTTCTGGAATACCTATTCTTTTTGATGTTATTCATAGTGTGTTATAACCCACACAGTCAAATGCCTTTGTACAATCGATATAATACAAGCAAACATCTTCCTGGTATTCTCTACTTTCGGACAAGCTCCACTTGAACAATCCCTTGTTCCATGTCAAATCTTCTGACTTGACTTTTTGGTGACTATCGATGTACTATTGCAACTATTATTGGCTGGTTTTCACATTTTTGTTGATATTAATGATACTGTTCTATAATTTTTGTATCCAGTTGAATCATCTTTCTTCTGAATGGGTACAAATATGGATCTCTTCCAGTCACTTGACCAGGTAGCTGACGTCCAGCTTTCTTGGCATAGGTGGGTGAGTGCTCCAGGACTTCATTAGCTTGTTGAAATACTCCATTTAGTATTCTACCAATTCCTGGTAATGCAATGCAGCTTGTACTTTTCTCATGGTAGCAGACCTTAAACATTCCTACCTATCCTTTCTTTCTCTTAGATTGTAAGCTTGGTACCAGTCTGAGACCCCACTCTTTTAAAAAAGCCCAGTGGTGGCAGCTTCTTCTGACACTGTATGCTTTTGGGGAGCAGGACAGGAGAAAGGGCATAGGTAAGAGACACTGCCCCTGATTCTTTGGATGGGCCTGTCTTTAGAAACTCTGCTTTATATAGTAAGCTTCTTCTTGCCTCTGGCATTACCAGACAAGTAATGCCAACCACGGAAGTTTAAAGGGCTTGCTTCTGGTCACACAGCTAGTAATTATCTGAACATAATTTAACCACAAAGCTATTTTCTCTACCACAAGGCCCTGCCCAGTGAGGTTCACTCCAACCAGACCAATAGGATCGTCCAGACAAGTGAAGGTCATTGTGTGCTGCATGTGGGATATGCAGGGTGCTGTGCCATTAGAGTTGGTGGTTGGGGGAGGAGAAGCAGGAGAGAGAGGGGGAGAAGTCAGCAAAGCATATCATGTGGCTGTGAGTTGGAATCTGCTCGATAGAAATGGCTGCTGGTTATGGGTTAAAACTTGTTCCTAACTGAAGATAGTTTTTCTTCCCACTCAGAAATCTCTTCAGAGGTGACAGATGACATGTCTGAAGTCAAGAGAAGAAAATTAATTCCGTTCGACAAACATGGGCCTGACATTCCAAGAGGGAATCTTGATGCTCTGCACAAAAAGTCAGGGCCCAGAAATGAGGACTCAGTGAGGCCTGACTTTAGTGTTCCCTCCAGGGGTGAACCTGAGAAAGGGTGAGACCTTAGCTTCCACCCCACATTGCTGAGGGACCTTCATGTCACCTCGGGAAAACCCCCTCTTTGTTTTGGACATGCCAAAGATAGACCTATTTTAAACAGAGACTGCTTTTTCAATCTGCCCAGCAGGTTTTCTGCACTGTCTTCTCTGGGCCAGCCACTCCTCACACAGAAGACACTGAACCTTGTTTTCTGCTTGCTCTCTACATGGAGAGACAAGCCCCCAAGAGACAGTGGAAGCAGCAAACCACACAATGTGGGGTTTTAAACCATCTGGGGGCGAGGAAGCTACCTCTGACTGAAGTGGTGCCCATGAAGGGCTCAATCCTCCTTCTATTTAGTCAGACCTCCAAGCTAAACTCCTCGCTGGGCACTGAAGACCTCCCACAAGTTTGTGGAATCCTCCCACTCCAAACCCATGAGACGATGACCCTCCTCTCCTGTGATGTATGTGCCCTTCTGAGTTTCTATTGGAATTCCCACCCTGCCCCCATGAGCTCAGGCCATGACGTACAACTCTACATAGGCTGTGGCCATGGAGGGTAAGGACCAACCAGGGAACAAAGATCAGAGGAACAATGATGACAGGAGTGGTCCTACCAGGGGCAGCCCAGAAAACTGATTGAGGCAAGGAGGGGCCTGATTGGCCATGGCTTCTGTGCACCAGATCTTACAACTTCCCTCCCTCATAGCCACTCCCATCAAAATGTCCTCTCAGGGCTGGATGTAATCTCCCTGTGACCTGTCCTGCCATTAACCTTATATCTGCCTTCTTCCCCCATCTACACATGCAGAAATCCTTTCCAGAATGTCTCTGAGGCACACCCAATCTGTACTCATCCCATTGCCCCCACATTTGCTCCTCACATTGATTTCCTGTTTTGGGGAATGATGTCATACAAGTTGGAAACATATGTGCCATCCTTGACTCTGCCTTCGCGAGCCTTCCTATCCAATCAATCATCCAGCCCATCCAAGTCTGTCTTCTAGAAATATCTCAAATCTATCCACATCTCTCCAATCCCCTCACTATTACGCATGTTCAGACTTCCTAGACTCTTTTCAGACCCCTGTCTGATCCGTTTGCACTGGTCTTGCCCACCCCTCTACCTGGAACATCCTTTTCCTTTTGCCGATCTAACACACTCTTCTCCCTCAGAAACCTTCTTCCTCTGCAATACCTTTCGGTATTTCCTCAAGTTATCCAAACCCATGCCCCTGTGGATGCCAGCCCTTGACACTCATTAGAGTCGGGGATCACATGGCATGGCCATGGTTCATTTGCCCATCTCTCTTCCTAGAGGGCTTCTTGAGAGCAAGAAGCCCTATTTTCTCCATCTCTGGGATAAACAGTAAACACCTCACACATTTTTGTCGGCATGATGAATGAAGTCAGGGGTCTTTCAAAGTTCTTTTCTCCCCAGGCCTGGAGCATATGAAACTACGATGTTGTGTTTGTGTCTGTCTTCATTATCTAGTGCTGCTATAACAGACCTGCCATAAGAGTATAAATGGAACAGTGGGAAAATCTGAAGGAAAAAAAGATTCATTCTAAAGACTCTGAGAAGGGGGTAAGGAGGAAGGGAAATATGGGGAGATGGAACTGGGGGTCTAAGTGGAGGGAGGATGTCTTGAGAGTGATGATGGAAACATGTGCAAGTGAGATCTGCATAAAATTGATGTATGTATGGATTGTGAAGGGAGTACCCAATATGAGTACCCAATAAAATGATTCATTTTTTAAAAAGGTGGGGCGGAGAGGAAAGGGGAGCTTTTTTTTTTAAGAGGAGCTTATACCAAGGGCTCAAGTGGAAAATGTTTGCAAATGGGCTTGATACAGATGATGTACTGAATGTTTTAGTAGCTGTAAGAGCCCCCAATAAAATTGTTTTTTTAAAAAAAAGAAAAGAAAACTGGAATTTTAATGGGGTAAAGTTATGAAGGGGAAGAAGAGAGAAAAGGTCTTTCAGAGAAGACTCACTGCAATGACTCCGTGTTGAAGACAAAACCAAACCCAAACAAAAATGGCAAGAAGCTCAATGTGATTGAAGCAAAGAAGACAGATATGAGAGGCGGGGGGAGAATCAGGTTATGGACAGTGATCTGGATGCACTTGGAGAATCCTAAACTCCATATTAAAGTTTCTGAATTATTTCCTGAGAATCACAGGAAGCCACCGGCAGATTTTGAGTGGAGCAATACAATCGGGTCTGCAATTCAGAAAAAAAAAATGCCTGTTAGGGCTTCAGTAAATCCATAGGGAGGGGAGTAGTTAGGAGACAGAGAGAGCTGTTAGGCAGTTGGCACATTGGCCAATGAGAGAGTAGGCCTGGAATCACAGTATGCGAGTGGGAGGAAGAGAAGGAATGGCGAAGAGGGGGCGGAAAGAAGGGATGGAGGGGAGAGAAGGGCTCTTTAGATGTGTAAAGCAAGACATCTGTCTCAGAGGAAGCAGAATACATGAACACTTCTTGTGCTGCAGCCAAAGAGCTTGGTAAGCCTTCTCTGGGCCCAGCTGTCTCCAAAATGCTCCAAACCCTGCCTGGCAATCAAAGGAAGCAAGAGTTCTGCCAGCCTTAAATTAATGACTCTCCTATGAAAACATACTGGTGTCTGCACCACTGGCCTGCCTGTGACAGCATCCGTGCCAGGTCAGAGAAGGTGTCCCACTAAACAAGATCTAATGACAAGTCAGCAGTCAGAATATAGTTCTCAGTCCCTTCACCAGAGGTGACCTGGTTTCCACATCAATAAACCCTACAGGAAGCCAGAGCCCAGGGTGTGAAAAGGCACATGCACTCCTCTCAACCGCCCAGTCTTGTAATTTCACATGATCTTTTTCATCAACAAGCAATTCACTTTCATTTTCTTCAATTGATATCGAAAGGTTCTTACTTCTCCACTAAGGATCTCTGGTGGTACCGTGATTAAGGAGTTGGCTGTTGATGAAAGAATGGGTAGTCTGAACCCACCGACTGCTCTGGAAGAGCAAAGAACAACGACCGTGGGAACCGAACCCTGTGGGGCCATACTAGTCTTCTCTACAGGATCACTGTGAATCAAATGATGATCATGAGCTTGGGTTTGGGTTCATTTCCCCGCACAATGCCACCTCAGAGAGTCAGTGTAGGCGGCGAATCACAGTATGATAAAACTAGCTACCATTGAGTGGATGCCGAGTCACAGTCACTCCATGGGCTTCAAAGTAGAACTCTGCTCCAGAGTTTGTAATGGCTGACTTGGGGGAAATAGATTGTGGGTGAGCTTCCAGTGCCGACTTTCAGAGGTCAGAACCTGAGAAATCCCAACCAGCGTCAGAAGACTTAAGTCCTAGACATACTTACCAGGTCTGTGACCTCAACCTAATCATGCAACTTCTGTGAGCAACAGTGTCACCTCTAAAATAAGGAGGGAGATGGGATTATTCGGTTCCAAGTTTCTAATCAAGAGACCCGTACTCACTCTCAGTTGAATGAGGTTGTGCTCCCTCTGGATATGTCATAAAGTGAAAAGAGAACCTGAATTGTGAGCTGATAATTGGACTCAGTGCTTCCTTGGTCTAGCTTTTGTACATGATTCAACCAATGCTTGTGAGACGTATGCCTCTTGACTGTCAGCATGGTAGATAAACAAGTGCAGAGTGAGCCATAAGTGAAATAGCCTGACTGGGAACCAGGAGAGATGCACATTTGAACTAGGTCTTCTTACTGTAAGCCCATGCTCTTCACCCTATTCTACACTACTGTCATAAAAAAAAATGTTGGCATTGGAGTTCAATTCCCAAACTCCTTTCAACTCAAAGAGTTGTATGAGGGAGGAGAGGAATAACCCCAAAGTCAAAAATATTTTATAGAGGCCCTCTTACTAAGTCTTAAGCAAAACAGAGAAAAAAAAGGAATCATTCAGAAGATGGAGACCCATAATAGTGCTCAAAGAATTCATAGCCACAGGGTTAAACTATAAAACATGGGGTGGGGAAATCACGACTGGTGGCAGGTCAATTTATCACAGCCACAGGCAGGCAGGGTGACAGGGTAGGAGAGGCGGCATGATTGGGATTTGTACTACAGTTAGAAAATCTGAGGAGATTGGTCAGGGCTCATCAACCACCTTGGTCAGTATATGACTTGGTGGCATAGGATCATGCGACTCCATTGCCCCAATTTCCATCAAGGGCACACCCAGGAAAATTCATCAGACCACCCCTCCCTAGGTTGGCCATTGGAACCAGAGCAAACTCACTCTGCCTAAGGTCAAGGCTACTACATTGCTGGTCAATGGTTAGAAATAACTGAATCTATACGCAGATTCAAGAGGGATTTAAAGCTCCCCAAAGAAACTGCAGACTTCCAAAAGCCTAGTCCCCCAAATTTAAGCTCTAAGAGTAAAAATGACCAACTATGTGTCTACTGAGGACATGATTGATGCATAAAAAAACTCCAAGAGATGAGTCCACATTGAATCGCCCTGCTTCTCCAAACTAAAAGAATCTGTTGACATTCCCCAAACTTTTTTATATTGTAAAAGAAACGCAGTTAAGCACTTGCTAATTTAGTCATTTAAAAGTGTATAATCCCATGGCACTCAGTGAATTACATCTCAATTCAAAGAAAACAAGAATATCCCCAATAGATAACACCGTCATACGTGGAGAGAAAGCTGACGTTGTGAAGGATTTCATCGGGCTGGGATGCATAATCAATGTTCATGGAAGCAGCAGTCCAACAATCCAATGCACTCGGCAAACCTGCTGTACGAGGCCTCTGAAAGGGTGAGGGAGCAAGAATGTCACTTTGTGGAGTAGGTGAGCCTGGTCCAAGCCATGGCATTTTCAGTCACCTCTTAAGCATGTGTAAGTCGGATAAGGTACGAGGAAGATGGAGGAAGAATCCATGCATTTGCATTATGGTGCTGAGTATTGAAAGGCTCACGAACTGCACGAAGCAAAACCAGTCTGTTGTGGGGGGAAGTACAACCAGAATGCTCCTAGGAATCACAGATGCGGAGCCCTCAGCTCACTTTGGACACGTTATCTGGAGAGATCAGACCCTGGCAAAGGGCATCGTGCTGGGTAAAGTAGAAGGGCACTGAAAAAGAAGAAGGGTCCTAAGGGGAAGGATTGACCCCATGCCTGCAGCAGTGGACTTGCACCTACCATGGGGAGGATGGTGCACCGCTGGGCAGCGTTTCATTCGCTGTACTTAGGGTCTCTAGGACAAGACGGCCCTTATCCACTGCATTTGCTATATTTGTCACCTTGGGCAATGATCACCACCATCCTTTTCCAAGCAGTTGAATCATCCCGAAGAGAAACTCAATATCCCTTAAGCACTGACTCCCCACTCTTCCTTTTCTCTAGCCCCTGGTAACCATTATTAAACCTTGTCCTCTATACATCTGCCTATTCTACATTATGAGTTGAGGAACACTCAATTGTAGCTGCCGAGCCATGTGACAGAACCAAAGCGTTCTGCGTTCAAGTCTGTTTGGAAAACACTGATAACTAGATTGCTTGACTGCCTGGCACCACAATCGCCATAAAAAACAAGAATAATCAGACTTTCTTAAATGTACTAGCTCACTGACATTTTTTCAAAGAGCATCTAGCAAAGCCAGTATTCCAATAAATAGCACCAGATTTAATTTTAAAGAGCAGCCATCAAATTGATACTGACTTCTGGTGGCCCCAGCGGTGTCAGAATAGAACTGAACCCATAGGATTTCCAGTGGCTAACCTCAAAAACAGGTCCTCTGACTTTTCTAGCGACATACCTCTGTGCAGACTCAAACCACCAACCTCAGGGTAGCCATTGCCAAGCACACATTAACAATTTGCACCACCCAGGGTCAAGCACAGGGCCAATAGCTTAGAAATCTTGAGGAAGCAGAGGCTGGACTGTGATTATCAATGTGCTGCAATATGAAAGCAGAAGCGGCCACAGCCGGACACAGAGCCAGTGTTCATTAAACGTTAACCAAAAGGGATCTGATCTGCGTTGATAATGAGCACTTTCTCTGGCTAGCAATGACCCCCAGGCCAGGCTGCCTCGCTGAGGCCTCAACCCCAGGGCTAGGGAGGGAGCAGCTGGGGCTAGATGACCTTTGACATTTTGGAAGTGCATGGAGAGTCCATGTTCTGAAAAGGCATTTACAGCTTTTAGTCCAATGTCCCCTTTCTTTACTTGTGGCATTTTGAGAAAATGGATCATTTGGTCAGATTGGCACTCACCCCTCTTCTAAGAACACATGCCTGTCAACAGGAGGCTCATTCACTGAGGGCTATGAGAATTGGTCCTCATCCAGAATGACTGGTTGGTGTGTTTTATCCTGAATTCGCAGATAGCCACAGTACAGGAGTTCCGCCAACAGTCTCCTGCAGTATTTTCAGGAGCTGATATTTTGAAACGTGAAGGTTGCTGGTCTCTTTCCCCCCCACCACCCATAATTGAAGAGCCCTGGTATGAATAGTCCAAAAGTGGGAGCCTTGTTTGTGAACATGGGGAGCTTATTTTATTGCTTTGTGACCTTAAACTAAATGGTGATCTTAAAATGCTAACGAAGCTGCACAGTCCATCATTGCAGAAAGGTGGACGAACGTCCAAAAGTCATCTGTTTGGAAAGGAATAAATATCTATTTACTTTCTTCCTTCTATTTTCATCTTCTTGGTAATGCTTCATTATTTTCTCCATATGAATGAGTAAATTCTTAGCATAAAAGCTTTTGGAGAACATGAAAGTCATAAACATTAGTGTTCCCTCACACCAAGAAAACCATGATTTAGGCACTTCTTTTATATATGTTTCTTTCTTGCTATGTATCTATTTAAGTGTTAAAAAAATTCCTGCTACTTTAAACTTAAAAGTATGTATTTATCAGCACATTTATCTATATATTTAGGAGCCATGGTTGAGTTACTAACCACAGGTCAGTCAGAAACTACCAGCTGCTCACCTGGAGAAAGACCAGGCTTCCTGCTTCCATAAAGCCTCACAGCCTCAGAAGGCCAAACGGTCATCTCAGTCCTGTAGGATCCGGTTTGCTGGCAGTGAGTTTGAAGGTTTTCTTGGTATATATTTATATAAATACAAGATTTCCCCACAACATTTGAAGCTACGGTGTATACCATATTAGAAAAAAAATAACACATCACTAGAGTTTGATTTGCTTTTAATCAAATTGAGAGTATGTATAATTGGTCAAGTTTCTTCCATAATAAAGTGTAGGTAGTCCCCAACTTACAATTTATTATAAATATGACAAACCACATTTATCGACAATCCTTTTCAATATATCCATGTTATTATTATTAATATGCATTACAATTAAGATTGCAGCATGTAATTTGCTAATGTCATTCTCAGATGTTTACTCACAGGTGTTCAATTTTACCATTTGCTGTTCCAAACCCTGCCATGCAGGCCTAGTTTTCTAAATTAAGTCATGGGCCTTAGTCATTTGAAAATATGAACTGGGACACAGGTCACTTTGTGAAGTCAACAGGCAGATCAGGAAGTGGTAAGATGTTGCTGAAGAACACCAAGGAGCCTCAGAAAGATCAATGGAAAATGTCCAGTGTCTTTCAATTTCTCGTTTCCATGAACTTTCTGAAACCCCTTTGTATACAGAGAAAAATGGAAAGCACACTAGAGACAGTTCTCACTAGTTTTCTGACTAGGCATGTCATTCCCCTTTACTGGGATCGTCCAGATGATCCAGAACCTTCCTCAAGTGGACTTATTTCTACAATGACAAAATGCCAACATGGCCCAATTATTCATCAGGAAAGTGAGGTGTTGGAATTTTTATGTATTTTAAAATATGTGTATGTATATATTAAAATAACTAATATTTAAATAATTAAAATAACCTGTAAATTTATATCTTGTTTCCAACCTCCCCCCCAGAATAAATATCTGCTTTATAAAGATATTGATATTTGATACTACAAGGCAATAATAGTAAAACTAGTGAAGAATTTTTCTATTTAAGTCAGAATCAAGTTATGACAGAGCGACCAGGGCAGAGAAGCCTACTGTCCATCAGAAACTCCCTGTGCCACAAGCTGGGGGGCTTAAACCCACAGGGATTTCTCATCTCCCTGCTCTGGAGGCTGGAATGCCACAATCACAATGCCAGCAGGACCAGGCTCTCTGGAGTCCCAGGGCTCGTCCTCTGTTCTGGTAGCTCTGGACAACCCCAGGCGCTCCTGGGTCTGGGGAGGCATCACAGCCTTCGTTTTCACGAGGTCATTCTCCTCTGCGTCGCTGTGCCTGTGCCTCTTCCCCTTATAAGGACACCAATCCCACAGGATTAGGATCCGATCTAATTCATGATGGCCTCTCATTGAGTGATAGAATCTGCAGAGACTCTCTTTACAAACATTTTTAGCCAACAGGGCTTAGACTTCAGCATACCTTTTTGAGGGACCCAATTCACTCTGTAACAGCACCATATATTTAAAACCACCATTTCTCACTTAACATTGCCTCATGAACAGCTTCCAAAAACTGAAGCTTCACATTCCAAATCGCCTGTGGCGTTGGCTCCGAGATGGACTGATGAATTTACAAGCTGCTGTCAAACATGACGAGTGATGGCTGTGGCATTAATATCAGTAATTCTTCTTGAAAGCAATTAAACTTGGCATTGCTATCGCTACCTAATGTGTTTATATCAGCTCCTGTAATTGTTTTCTAAAGTCATAAATTTTTCAAGTTAATTATAAACAAATTGCTCTGCTTAATTAATGGGCATCACTAACGGGTATTATCTAATATGCATGTGAATGAACCCTGTGACAGCCTCACAGGAGCTGGATTAATGATGCTTAGTCAGGATGGTGGCCCGAGGAGGAGAGAAGTCAATCACCCAGAACGGGGCTTCAGCTTATTCCAGAAAACCCTGACTCCAGAATCTGCTGGATCTAGAGAGTCCCAGGGCTGTGTAGGAAGCTGCCGGGTCTTCAAGGGCGTATATCACCTGGGGCCCTGACAAAGATGCACCATGAGGCATGGTGGAGCCAAGGTTAAGATATCTGTCTTATTTTATTTGGTGTTGCTATAATAGAAATACAAGTGGATGTCTTTAATGAACAGAAATTAACACTCTCACAGTTTGGGAGCTGAGACGTTCAAATTCAGCTATCAGAGAAGGTCCCTGTCTCGTTTCATCATTTGTAGGCCTGGTATTCCTTATGGAGCTCCTTGTGTCTTGGCATCAATCTCCCAGGGCCTTGGAGGTTCTCAGCACGAAGACCCTCAGGGTCAAAGGAAGTGTTCCGCTCTTGACTCATGTTTCTTGGTAGAATTTTCTTTCTTCCTGGTACTGAGGTCACTCCTTCTCTGCTTGCTCTCTCCTTTTATCTTTTGTAAGACAAAAGGTATGCAAGCCACATCCCTGAAATTGTCCCTCTTTTTGAATCAGGGCTGTCACATCCCAACCTCATTCTGCCTCACTACCATAACAAATATAATGTAACTTAATTAGCATAAACCAACTGATATAACATAATGCCATCTCATGAACACATTTTGTGATGGCTGGTAGGGCCCAGCAAGTCGGTTCCAACCCTATGGGCCACAGAGGAAAACACTGCCCACTCCTATACCCTCCTCCCAACTGTTCCTTCTTTTGAGCCCATTGTTGCAGATGCTTTGTCAATTCATCTCCTTGACATCCTCATCCTTTTCACTGCCCTTCTACTTTACTAAGCAAGATGTGCTTCTCCAAGGATTGGTCTCTTCTGACAATATGTCCATGAAGTCCTTGCCTTTAATAAGCTTGGAACAAGACAGATTTCCCTGGTCTCTTGGTAGTCTGGGGTACTTTCAGTGATCCAGTACCACAATCCAAATGCATTCTTCTTCCGTCTTCCTTTGTTGATGTCCAGTTTTCACATGCTTATGAGGCAATTAAAAATGCTCTCCCTTGAGTGGGGCACACCTTGGTCTTCAAAGTAACCTCCCTGCTTTTCAATACTCTAAAGAAGTCTTGTACGGGAGAACACATAGAGGCTGGGATCGACAACATATTACAAATAAAGGATAATGACATCTGATCATATCATGAGGGATGTTTATACCACTGTTACATAATTGCCAAACTGGACCATTCCATAACTGAGAATGGTGGTCTAGGCACTATGTAGGTGGCACAATTCAGTCCACATTGGGGGTGACTGAACACCCTCAGTTGATCAACATAAGTCTCTCTCTTTCACCTTAAGGGCTCTTCCCCACACCAGCCCTGCACTGTATCTAGTATAGTCTGATGGCAATGAAGCTAAAAACTGTGGCCTGATCTCCAGGCTCAAATCTCAGCTCTGCCTACAAGTAGGTAGTGGCATATGGATAAGCTACTAGATGATTGCGTCATATTTTAGTTTGGCCATCTGACAATTGTATATTATCCTTGTATCTGCATCACAGGCTTAATATGAGGACTAAATCTGTCCATATAAGTAAAATACACATAATACGGTTCAATCGTGTCAGCTATTATTTTAGGTAGTGTCACCATCTTTGACTTATAAAGGAGGAATCTAAAATTCTGTGACTCAGGGTCAGGGCTGAAAACAAAAACAATTCAATGCTATCGATTTGATGCCGACCCACAGCAAGCCTTTAAGACAGGGTAGAACCGCCCCGTGGGTTTCCAAGATCGTAATTCTTAGCGGGGGTAGAAGGTTCTGTCTTTCTCCCGAGGAGCAGTTGGTGAGTTTCAAACTTCTGACCTATAATTAGCAGCCCGAGGTGTAGCCATGACACCAAAAAGGCTCCTTAAAATAGGGCTAGGAAGAGGCAAATGAAGGTGCAACATTTGAGGATGTGCTCATCCCCGAAGTCATTGCCTCTTTCTAGTGCCAGCCGGTGTGAGCTCTCGACATTTGCTTGACTGGAATCTAGAAGTGCCACTCACTCGTGAGGTACCTCCTTCCTTTCCGCTTCGCCGTGGACCATCTTATTCTGAAAAAGGATCTCAGCGTCCTGAGCGCTTTCTACAGACCCTGCATTCTGGGCGCCTCATTCCCACTCACATTTCTGTGGCTCTCGAAACATGACTGAGGACTGGAGTGCCAGCACCGCTGAGGATAACCCACTCTCACTGAGGCTGTGGCAGCCTTCTGGGCTCTTGGTGAAGCAAAAATAGAAAAATGGCAGAACGTGCTCATTCCTAAATAAGCGCCTGTGTTTTTATCCCTTCTCAGGTAAACGGCTCAGTTGTTTAATTGACCACTGGGGAGACCGGCAACCTGAAGCCACTGGGACCCTCGGGCTGTCTTGGAAGTCAATCCGGGAACCTTACTTATTATTTCCAGGATGTTCATGGAATGCAGAGGAATGAGTGCCTTCTGGGGCCTCATCCTGAGCATTTAATGCCAAGAGCTTCATATCAAGGAGCAACTTCTCTCCTTCACCAGTTATAATTTTCAAATATCTTACCAGGCATGAAGGAAACTGGAGCTAATTAAGTATCTCTTATATGCGCCACCTTCATGGGTGTTATCTCCACTCAACGTTGAGTAAACCGAGGCTCACAGAGGTTAAGCAAGTTATCGAGCAGGTAAAGGATAGAATGCACCCCATAACCTCTTGTATTTGACCTGTTCCAGCTGGAATATCTGCAAACTTTAGGCAGAAAAGGACTTGAACTCCTTGCCCCAGTCTCCATAAAAGTAATGGGCATGTTAGGAACAATTTTGTGGGGTTTTAGTGGTCATCAAAACCACCAAGACAAGGACAGACCCAGGAGGAAAGATGGGAAGCAGGTCCTTGGATACAAAAGACCTCCAACAGTAAGTTCAGAATGACCAATCACTATGCTACCAAGAAGTAACCCCCTCTTACAATAGCAAATATGGGAGTTTTGTTCCTGTTTCTCTCCAAACGAATTATTTCAGACCCAACTTGTGTATTCCTTAAGGATAATGAAATGAATCTATTATAGAAGACAAATGATGTCAAAATGAAAATCATGTTAAAAAATGAGTATCATGTGTTTCCAAGTATATATAAATACATATTTATACCTTACATACATCTATATTCACATACATGTTATACATACACATTTCAATGGAAATGGCAGGTGCAACTGATCCCCTGAAGATGTTAAAAAGAAAAGTGTTACTTTGAAGAAAAGAGCACATCAGATCCAAACCATGGTATTTTCCATTGTCTCACATGCATGCAAATGCTGGACAATGACTAAGGGGAACCAAAGGAAGAAATGGTACCTTTGAATCATGGTGCTGGCAAAGAACATTAGATGTAACATGAATTTTCCAGCTATTGAACACATCCGTCTAGGGAAAAAAATGCAGCCAGAATGTTCCTTAGGCGTTTTGGACATGCCATCTGAAGAGAGAACCAACTCCTAAAGAATGACTTCACGCTTGGTAAAGTAGACAGCAAGGTCCCAAAACATATGGATTGGTACAGTGGCTGCACCAGTGGGCTGACACATAAAAACAACTGTGCGGATGTCACATGACCAAGTAATGTTCTGTTCTGCTGCACATCGAGGCACTGGGAATTGTAATCGATTCAACAACATCTAACAGCAGCAACATATGTGTAAACATGTTCTCTGGGAAACATACCTTTGATTGATTCATCTATATTCATTTATTTCTCATAGTGACTCCATAGGACAGGGTAGCAACTGTCCCGATGGATTTCCAAGACTGTAACTCTTTCCTGGGCCAGAAAACCTCATCTTTTTCCCACAGGTTGGCTCGTAGTTTCAAAAGGCTGACCTGGACATTAGCAGCCTAATTTAGAAACACTAGACCACTAGGACTCCTCTATGAATCAGAACCCACTTGCCAGCAGTGAGTGAGAGTCACTCATTTTCAAATGTATTATTTAGTCACTTGCATTTTCATTCATTCATCTGTGCTTTTCCATCCCCTCTGTTATTCAACTGCCCATTCAGACTTCCAGTTAATCATTATTTAACAAATGTAGCCTAAGTCTATGTGGTAGATATCATACTACATATTAGGGATATAGAATTAAAGTTGACAAAATACTCTTAAGGAATTTGGTTGAATGGGTTAGTTATATACTTACATACAAACCCTGGTGGCACAGGGAGTTAAGTCTTGAGCTGCTTGCCAAGTGATTGGTTCAAACCCATCATATGTTAGTGCCCATCAATATTTGCATAAGCCATACAGAGTTATTCTACTCTGTCTAATACAGTCTCTATAAGTCACAATCAACTTGATAGCAGTGGATTGGGTTTTAGTTTAAGGAACTCATAAACTCATGCTGCCTAGATTATATGTACATTTGCATACATAATTACATTACAATGATTTAGATTTCACAGTGGAGATAAATACAAGGTGTTTTAGGAGCCAGAATTGATTGCCCCTGCTTGGAAGTTAAGGAGAATCTTGACGAGAGAAAGAATACATGAGTACGAGTTCAAGTAAGAAGGCAGGATGGGAGGTTAGAACAGAGGGAGTACCACGTCCAACCAACTATGTAGAAATGGATCCATGACTGTCGTAACCTTGAATTCCTACCTATCTCAGCTAGGCATCAGTCCTGTGGTCTGAAAAAAAAACCATCTTAACTGTTTCTCCCCATTTCCACCCTGAGGTAGTCAGATAATATGTCAAATAGACACACCTGTCTGGGGCCAGAGTTCAGCCTACAAATCAGTGATAGCTTGAGTGATGTCCTCATGTGGGCTTCCAGACCCTGACAGCACGACCCAGGTCATGTGCCCAGATGCCTTGGATCCACACAACTCTGCATCCACCAGTCTGTGATCCCCATACTTCCTACTTCACCTTACTGGGTCACCAGCCTGCTGCCACTTGAGTCTGAAGAGGGACTGATGGACTGGCATCAGACTTATGGACCTGAATTGAACTGGGCGGGGATATCTTCTTGATCTATAAATACTTCTTGATAGAAAGCTCGGGCTTGGACAAATATGGGTGTCACTGGATTTGTTTCTCTAGACAACCAGCCTACCACGTATCTATTCCCAGACATTGGAGATGATAAATCCTCCCCTACCATGAAGCCCATTCCTACTCACAGCAGCTCTAGATGGTTCTGTGGCTACAAATCTTTGTGGCACTGACAGCAGCAGAAGGGTTTAAACCTCTGACCTGGGGATTGACAGCTCAGCATTTTTCACACTGTGTTACTAGGCTCCTGGAGGCATTGGTCCTCCATTCTTCAGGAACTGTCTAAGGTGAGAAAGTGTCGACTTGAGTGTGTTTGGCCTAACAGGGACTACCCAGGCCTCCTGGGTTAGAACCTGGTCCTGGAGATTCTGTTATGCTCTAGAGTCTCTGGTTAACTTTAGCTGCCTCAGGCACAAATCACTGGAGAGTAGAGAAACATTCACTCCAAGCAATAAAAAGGGTATTTGTTTGTAGGGAGCGAATACTGTTTATCACTTGGATGTGGAAGTTTTCCACCTTCTCTCTAAGGGACCCGTGGATGTATGTTCGATTTATATAGCATCTTTCCTCCAAATAGCTTTATAAATTTTTAATCAAAATTGTATTTTAGAAACTGAAAATGACTTGATTTCCACCAGACTATCACATTTGAAAGGAATTTTATGAAACCCAAATGTTTTCTTTTTTTCAATGCCTATATTTCGTCTTCTTCAAATGGCTTTCAAATCTAGCCTTTCAAATGTTCTCTTTTTTACAAAGACTCTTTTATATACGATGCCACATCTAGAAATGTGACACTCAGTTAAGTGACATTCTATTTTAATTCGCTTTGACAAAATAATGAACTCTATTTGTAGGAGCAATGGAGCCTCACCTGACAAGGAGGCATTTCCAGAGTCTTGCTATAAATGAAGAACTCAAACGACTCCATTCTCTTTTGTTCTGATCAAGTGGCAAGTTTAAAATTTTGGACAAACTTCTCAGAGAATATGGCAAACATGTAGGGATCAGTAGGGATCACTCCACAAGAATCAGGTATCCTGCTAGTCACAGTCTTGTTTGGATTTCTGCCTCGAGCTAGTCCACACCATTATTTTCTAGATACAAGTGTCCCATCTCTGTGAACAATGGGCCATGGCAGGGGAGAAGTAAAGCCTGTGGGCTTCACAATGACATCCGCTCTCCGTCAAAGGTGGTGAGCAAAGCATTCTGAGTGCTTTCTTCTCCCAGTGACATCAGCACAGGCCCAGATGAGAATCGATGTGGAATCGGGATTAGCCCCTTGAAGACAAGGCCCACTGAAACAAATCCCACTTGCAACCCAAACCAAGACTTCTCAGTGAGGGATAAAATTCAAGGCTGTTTCACAGTATCTTGTGTCTTTCTTTCTTTCTTTCTTTCTTTCTTTCTTTTTTTTTTTTTTTTTTGACAGTCTATTTACTATAGCATTGGTTTCTTTTCTACATTAGAAATTGAGGTAGGGAAGAGAGGCTAACATCGTTGGAGGAACCTTCAGTTATGAGGGCAGGCCTTCAGCACCTCTTGATACGAAAACCTTTCTCCTAAGTCTCCATCTCTTGAACACCAGACTATCACATTTGAAAGGACTATGAACTAATGAACTCATTTGAACTAATATCCTGACAAAAGAGGGGGGCCACAGCCTGAATCAGGAGAGGAGGCAGGGGCTTTGTGCCTAGGTAAGAGTTGAAAGCAGGCGCCCATTTTACTTTACTGATGAACACTGATGAGCACTCTATTTCTTACTTTTAGAACAGCGAAGTTGGAAAAGTTGCATAAGTCACTATATCTCCTTTAATTAATAAAGGAGAAAATTAATCTCCTTTCTTTAATCCTTCCGATGTCACTCTGCCTCATCATCATAACAACAAACATCTACCCTTCCTGATAGTCTCTGTTGGTAAACACAAACTATGCACATATGTACACATACATATATAGTGATAATTTATTTATAAAAATGTGACATCATTGTATATTGGTGTAGATGTTTAGATTTTTATTTTTCCCTTAATAATATATCTCTCTGTGTGTGCATAAGTAGAGGGTTTGGTTTATATATAGTTATATATATACATATATGCATATATAGCTATAGGGTTGGGTTGGGTTTTGCTCTTTGAAATTATAATAATGTACTCACTGATGCTATTTCTGGGGGTCATGAAGAAAGATTACAAAGCAATCTTAGTCCTATTGACTTTATTAGATAGGAGTATAGAGATAAAGACTGCTGGAATTGTTACCTGGACCTCTGATACTACTTCAGGCAGTGGCGATACCAGTCAAACAAGATGATTTAATTAATTATCCCACACAGAAATGGTAAGGTCCAATAGTCCCTTTTGCTCTGAAGTCCAGTTAAAGAAATCATAATAAGATGTGGCTTATGACAAAAACAGTCTAATTCTTATGGACCACCTGAAGTTTCTTTCATCAGTCTGGGAATAAGCACCTCCCCTCCTGTGGCAGTTACATAATCTCCTGTCAACTTGAGGGAAGAGATAGAGTCTAGCCTGTCAATCAGGCATAGCCAATGAGACCTCTGTGTGGGCATGGCTTTCTCCTGAGCGTTCTGGGAATGCCTGTCTTCCTCCCTGGAGGCGGGACACACACTCTCTCTGCCCAGTTCTGTTGACAAGTCACAGGAAGCGATGATGATGGCAGCCAGAGCTGACAGAGCCTCCTGGAGAGCTGTGCCAGTGCTGAGATGCTGCCACAAGACTTTACACCCACTGCCCTGTCATCTCCCTGCTTTCGGCATCATTGCATGTTTTGTGCATGAGTCTGTAGAAGAATTTATGAATTACAATCAGACATAAAGAATAATATTGGACTTATGGGCTAATATTGAACTTATTGACTTGATATGAACTGGGCCGGAATGTTTTCTTAAGATACAATAGCTCTTGGATATAAAACTCTCTCTTAAACACGGATGAGTGTCTTTGGATCTGTTGGTCCACTCAAAGTAACACATCTCCTGAGACTGCTTGTTCATTATCTTTAAATACAATCTGTGACAGTAGTATTACCATCAGTGCTGAACTATCAAAAATCATATGTCAAGTCACAGACATAACATTTTCTCTTTATCTGTTTAAAGGGGTTTTTTGTTTGACTCTTGCTATAAAATATTTGAATCATACAAGGGTACATCCAAAAGCATTGCCACAAAAATCATAGAAATGTTCCTCAAATAAAAATATCAAAATGTGAAGCAATTGTTTCCTGCTATCTCTTCCATCTCAAGACATACATTCTTCTGAAGCCAATGCATCCATCTCGCTAGTCCAGTAGTTCTCAACCTGTGGGCCATGACCCCTTTGGGAGTTAAATGACTGTTTCACAGGGGTCGCCTAAGACCATTGGAGTTTCTGATGCTCTGAGGAATTGAGACACCACTCCTCTACCCATCAGTCTCTGAATAATATTCATAAATCCAAGATTCATCCTTGGTAAGGATCCACCCATAAAGCCAATTTTCATTCGTTTTAATCTTATTTAAGAATGGTTGCAGAATCTTGCACAATGCTTTTGGTACCCATTGAGTCAAAAACTTGTTGAAACCAAGATGTTTGATTAAAATTGAAATTACTAAGTGACATAAGCTTCCAACTTCAGTGGCTATCCTACCATAATAATCCTCTCACCTCCTTCCATCAGTTTCTGACCTTCAGCCACAATTTCTTTATTCATCTGCATTGCTGGGTTCCCTCTCTTGGGTCATTTTTAAGCTCTTCTTGACCTTCCTTAAAATGTTTGATCCATTTAAATGCTGTGGTCTTAGGTGAAGCAACAGTCCTGCAAATGTGTTGTAAAGCTTCAATGGTAGGGGAAGATGCCCATTTGAGTTTTGTTAAAAAATATCATATTAACCTTGACCTAAAAATAGTTTCTATCTATGGCACATAAAAGTACCCCCCTCCCCTTTTAGAAGGAACCACAAGGAGACTAAAGCCCCCTTAATACTGGGAAAGCTGTCTGCAGCCACCACCGTTCCCTGAGATTTGTTTAAAGACATTTTGTTGAGAATAAGCTTGCCCATGAATGACCTGGAAGCCTGGTGGCAAAACTATTACTTCCCCTCATATATAATAATATATGGTAAATAGCAATGCGGGGCCCAGGCTTCAATTCTCAATTGAAGAAATTCAGTATTACCAAGACCTTTGAAGCTCTATTTCCCCAGTTGTGTTTTCCTGCCTTTCATACCCACCTATGCTGAAGTTTGTGCTTAGTCTTCTTTGTTTTCCTTTCAAATAGTCATTCTATATTCTGGACATTTAAATCACTAGGAAGTTTTGTTTTCTTTTATGCCAGGCAGTTTGATTCTCTTTTGGAGAGAACTAAGATTAAAGAATTTTTTTTAAGGAAGAAGACAAATACAAGCACCATTTTAAATGAAACTAGAACTTCAGATCCCTTCATTGTACTCATGAGGACCCTTAACATAGACCAAGAGGCAGTTGTGGGAGCAGAACAAGGAAATAGCACAGGGTTCAGAATCAAGACGGGTGTGTGTCAGGGTTGCTTCCTCTCACCATATTTTTTAAATCTGAACAAAGAGAAGCTGGGTTACACGAAGAAGAATGCAGATTGCAGGAAGGCTTATTAAAAACCTTTGGTGACAGACAACACAATTTTGCTTGCTAGCATGAAGAGGACGTCAAGCAGTTGCTGATCCAGATCAAGGGCTGCAGGCTTCAGTAGAGCCTATAAGTCAGTGTCAAGGAGACCAAAATCCTCACAATCGGGTCAACAGGTAACATCACAATAAGGGGATAAACGATTGAAGTTGTCAAGGATATCATCTTGCTTGGATCAATCAACGCTCACGGAAACAGCAGCCCAGAGATCAAATGATGCATTCAGTTGGGCATTCAGAAGTATTGAAGAGCAGGGATGTCGAGGACGAAGGTGCACCTGACTCAAGTCAAGGTATTTTCAATCACCTCCTAGGCATGTGAAAATTAGACATTGAACAAGGAAGGCCAAAGAAGGACGGATGCATTTGAACAATGGTGTTGGCAAGGAATATGGACAGCGCCACGGACCGCCCAAAGAACAAACATCTGTCCTGGAAGAAGTATAACCAGAGTGCTCCTTAGAAGCCACGGTGGGAAGACTTTGTCTCATGTGCTTTGGGCATGTGGTCAGGAGGGACCAGTCTCTGGAGAGGGACATCATGCTTGGTGAAACAGAGTGGCAACCATGATAGATGAAGACCCTTGGCAAGATGGATTGACACAGGGCTGCAACAACGGGCTCCCATGTAACAGTTCTGAGGCTGTCGCATTTCTGTTCTGTTGAACGTAGGGCCACTGTGAGTGGAAGCCAATTCAAGGGCACCAAACAACAGTGGAAACCAGAAAAAAGAACATGAAAACCCTGCCAACACCAATTTCCATTGAAGTACCTCCCAAAGCAGGTGGGTCCTGGTGGCATAGCGGGTTTCAGATTGGACTGCAAATAAGAAGGTTGTCGGTTTGGAGACCCTCAGCTTCTCCTACGCTGGTAAAGCTTGATGATCTCTGAAACTCATAGGGCAGCCCTACCCTGTCTTCTGGGGTCACTCTGAGTGAGGATGGGCCTAGGGCAGTGAGTTTGGGAGAGCTGTAAAAGGAAGTGAGACTCACAGATGGTGATGAGGATCCTCCCGGTAAGAGACAACACAGGAGAAGCCAGAGGAACTCAGACATCACCTACCTAAGGGATGGAGGGGAGGCGGGGAGCTTCCCAGAAGGAGAGAGAACCACTCAACCACTCTGAGCGGGAATTTCTATGAAACCGCAACTTTTCTTTTTCAGAAGGCTATGAATTTACCCTTTTGTCTTAATCTTGCATCTCATTTACTTTTATACTTTTAACCTTTTATTTTGTTAGTTTATGGCCTTTTACATTTTCTTTTAGATCCCATCTATTTGATTCCATGATTCTTTTAAGTTCCTAACCTTTTGCCTTTATTGTGATTTATATTCTTTTTAAAATGTGTCTGGCTCTTTTATTGTTATTTTAATCTCCTTCTAACTTTCTATATACCCACTGCTGGTTGAAAAAATCTCTTCTGGTTTCTCTTTGCTTCTATGTCAGTCTGATTGTACACTTCTTTTTAAATGGCAAGCCAGTGTGCGCTGCTTTAGATATACTGTGTTAGTTCGGGTAGACTAGAGAAACAAACTCATAGATGTGCATATAGCTAGCTATAAGGGTATGGTTTACATACAAGAGGAATGCGACATTGAGAAAGCATCCCAGCTCAGTCCAAAGTCATAAATCTGATATTAGCCTATATGCCCAATATCAGTCTATCAAGTCTCCTTCTGACTCACGAAGTCACAGACCAGTGGGTGCAGAGTCCTGGCACTGGGAGAGACATCCCCATGGCTCCTTGCTTCCAGGGTTCAGTGTCCATCAACAGCATCCAGTGGTGGCAGAAGCAACTCAGCTCTGGCAGGGGTCTCCACGTGGCTTCTCCAGCTTAGAGGTCTGGTTCCATCAGGGTAGGGCAATGTGGCTTCTCCTCCGGTTCCTCCATCTTCTCAGACGCTGCCATCTTGTCTTGTCTGCAGTTTGTTGTCTCTGAGACTAACTCCCAACAACTGGGGGAAATAGCTTCTCATCTCCATGAGGGAAATGTCACCAGATTTCCCAGAAGTCTCTGGAGAAAACCACGCCCACACGGAGGCCTCACTGGCTACTCAATGGCTATCTCCAGATTAACAGGCTAGACTCCACACCTACATCTCAATCATGAAATTAACATAAGCACATGGCCACCACATATACTAACAGAAGAAAAGCTCTCCCTGTAAGCAGAGGAGGCTGGGGCCCTTCTTCCATGCATTTGTCTTTAAGGCCATGCCCAAGGACTGTCCGTTACCATTTGAGGTGCCTAACCAGCCACCCCTCACTCTCTGGGAAAGGTAAGGCTATGGTCAAGAGTTACAGCCTCGGAAACCCTAGGGAGTGGCTCTACTCTGGCTGAGAACGTGGCTATGAGTCAGACTTGATTCCATGGCAGTTGGTTTGGTAACTCCAACCCTAGGAGCTCTAGTGGCACTGTCAGTTAAGCTTTCTACTGCTCACGGATAGGTCAGTGGTTCAAACCCACCAACTGCTCTGCTCTGGGATAGATTTCTAGCCTCAGAAACCCTAGGCAGGGTCACTAGGCACCAGATTAGACTCAAAGACATTAGGTGTGGTTTGTTTTACACTAAGAGCCCTAGTGGCACTGGGAGATAAGCACTGGGCTGCTATCTGCAAGTTCCGTAGTTTAACTCCACCAGCAGTTTCCAACAAGAAAGGCTGTCTGCCCCAATAAAGATTTACGATCTCAGAAACGCTAGGAAGCTATTCCACTTTGTCTTATAAGGTTGCTATGAATCAGAATCAATTTACAGGCAGGGAGTTTGGGTTTGGGATTTTCCTGCATACCAAAAGACCCCTCCAGGCAGAGTGGTTAAACACGTGGTTATGAACCAAAAGGTTGGTAGTTCAAAGTCATCCATCAAGACCTCAGCCTAGGAAACCCTGCAGGGCAGTGCTTCTCTGTCTCACTGGCTCAGACATGAGGCAGGCTCGAGAAGTTCTGGTGGCACCATGGTTAAGTGCTTGTCTGCTAATGGCTAAGTCTATGGTTCAAAATCACCAGCTTGTCGGCCGGAGGATAATATGGCAGTCTGCCTGCTTCCATAAGATTACCATCTTGGCCATACTACGGGGCAGTTCTCCTCAAGATGGACAGAGCAACCATGGGCTTATTCCACCCTAGGGCCCCTGAGTGGCACAAACAATTAAATGTGTGGCTACTTGCTGAAAGACTGGCAGGTCGAACCTGCCCAGGGATATCTCAGAATTAAGGTTCAGTGATCCGTATCAGAAGTTCATAATCTCGACAACTCTAGGAATCAACTCCAACTACAAAAGCACTCCAGGACCCCTGGGAAATTCAGAAGACCCAAGGGGTCCTCTTCCTAGGATGCTAATTCTCTGTGTGTGGGTGGCGCACTTGGGGATGATGTGACTTTCTAACGTCTCCCACCTTCCATTGGTATGTGGACAACTCCTTCTGTGCTTCCTGCTTTCTCTCCAAGTCAATTTGGTTCTGCTCTGACGAGTTTCCTACTAAACTCATTGCTGTGGAATCAATACAGCTCATAGCAATCCAATAGGACAGACTAGAACTACTCCATACAGTCTCCAAGATTGTGAAGGTTTATAAATGCAGACTGCCATATCTTTATCCCTACTGAGTCACTGGTGGGTTTGAACTACCAACCTTCCAGTTAGTCACCAAGTGTTTCACTATTGTACCACTAGGTCTGCTCAGCTTCTATCGAGAGGGAATTAAAACCTCTTAAAGAGTCCCGGTGATGTGATGGGTTATATGTTGGACTGATAGCTGTGAGGTCAGCAGATCGAAATCACCGGGCACTCCATGCAAGAAGATTCGTCTTTCTATTCCCATAAAGATTGACAGTCATCCAACCCCACAGAAGCAGTTCTGCTCTGTCCTACAGGGCATCTATGAGTCAGAACTGAGTCGGTGGCAGAGAATTTGGTTTTGCGTTTTAAGGAAGAGGTCTCACCTTTTACTTCCGACCAAGCACAATACTGATGATTGCATACACTTCTATTGATTATGTAGCCTAGAAAACAAAGTTTTCATGGCCCCAAACCAACTGACAACCCAGTGTCATAGAGTGATTTAAACAGAGAGCAGCTCTATAAGAAAGAGTAAAATTGCCCTCATAAGGTTTCCTAGATGGTAAATTTTTATGGACACAGGCTGTCACATCTTTCGGCTGGTGTTTTGGCTACAGCGGCAGTACTCAATCTGTGGGTCCTGATCCCTTTGGGGTCAAATAACCCTTTCACAGGGGTCATCTGATTCATAACAGTAGCAGTTATGAAGTAGCAGTGAAAATAATTTTATGGTTGTATATCACCACAACATTAGAAATCGTATTAAAGAGTGGTAGGATTAGGAGGGTGGAGAACCACTAGATTAGAGGTGGAACAATTTAACCACTGTGTCTCAAGTGTACACATCTAGTTGTAGCTAATTAGCACCTCCAACATCACCTTTGGCAACGTTTTTTTTTAATCATTTTATTGGGGGCTCATCCAATTCTTATCACAATCCATATACTTGACACTGTATTTCAAGCTCATTTGTACATTGGTTTCCTCCATCATTTCCAAAAGATTTGCTTTCTACTTGAGCTCTTGGTATCAGCTCCTCATTTTCCCCCTCCCTCTCTACTCCCCCCTCTCTCATGAGCCCTTGATAATTCATAAATTATTATTTTGCCATATCTTACACTGTCCAACATCTCCCTTCACCCACTTTCCTGTTGTCCGTATCCCAGGGAGGAGTTTATATGTAGTAGATCCTTATCATCTATTTCCTCTTGCTACCCCACCTTCCCTTCACCCTCCCAGTATAGCCACTCTTACCACGGGTCCTGAAAGGATCGTCTCTCCTGGATTCCCTGTGTTTCTGCTTCCAATTTGTACCCATGCACATTCTGTGGTCTAGCGGATTTGTAAGGTAGAGGTGGGATAATGATAGTGGGGCAGGTGGGGAGGGGAGAGAAGCATTTAAGAACTTGAGGAAAGTTGTATGTTTCATCATTGCTACACTGCCCCCTGACTGGCTTGTCACGTTTGGCAACCCTTGATCTTGTTAAGTTTCTTCAAGTAATATATCCTGGTCATCATGAACAGTTGTAGGAGACCTAAGTTTGGTGATTGAGATAAACTCAAAACCCAAACTCACTGCCCTCAAGTTGATTCCAACTTGTTGATTCAGGAAACTTATTCAAACTTTGTAGATTCCATGCCACTATCTTATTGAGGCTTGGAAATACCCACTTTATACTAATAAGACAAACTCTTCAAGTTAAATGAGCGAAAATCCCTTTACCCAGAATTATTCCAAGATTTTTCTCCACTGTCTGACTTGGGGCTTTGAGTATGCTTTGAATGACACTCTTAGGTACATAGTAATTTGTTGGCAAGTATTTGTTGAAACAATTGAATAACTTCAAAGTGTTATCTCTGATTATCAAGAGCATTCCTTTTAGTACTCACTACGAATAGGTAGTGAGCTAATTTTGTGCTTTCAGGTCAAAAAGGAAATCTTCATTTCTCAGGCCAGGTTTGTACAATGGAAGTTCAGACATGTCTGTTCTACTACCTACTAATGTATGTTTGATAAAGAATACTACTCTGAGGCGATTCAAACTGAGAGTGACCCTATGGAACAGGGTGGAACTGCTCCTGTGGGTTTCCAAAGATAAAACTCCTTATGGGAGTAGAAAGTTTTATCTTCATCCCTCAGAGCAGAGGGTGGTTTCAAACTGTTGATCTTGCAGTTAACAGCCCAACATGCAACACACTACTTTTGTTTGGGTTACTCCTTGAGCTATTAACCACAATGTCCCCAGTTTGAAACCACCAGGCAGTCCTCTGCAGAAAGATGAGGTTTTTACTCCTGTCAGGATTTACTGTCTTGGAAGCCCACAGGGGCTTTACTCTGTAAGCTCACAGAGTTTACTCTGTTCTATAGGTTATTATGAGTCAGAATAGACTTAATAGCAGAGAGTATCATTTAGTGTAAAGATCCAAGACTGACCTTCACTGATATCTTGCCAAGTGTCCAATTACTGCTGTAAGGAGGACTACAGATCAAACAATTCTGAAAACAAAGTCATCATTTTTGGTAGACAGCCTCCAACATTAAAGTGACTTATAGTTAATAACCCTAAGGAACAAGTTAACTAATTCAGTTACATAGTCATATATTTTGCCAACAATTTTATTTGGAGGATTCAGAAAACTGTATGACTTAAGGTTAAATGATCCACGGGTGTTGACCTAGATGTGTTATGAATATGGTGGGTATTTGGTCCACCTGCTTTAAAGGTTTTCCAAGTAAAAATGATTGCTGTGCTTGCATGCTCTTTTGGAGAACTTCTGGGGTTCCATTGACTTTTTTCCTACTTTAAAAAAAAATCATTTTATTGGGAGCTCATACAATTAATCACAATCAATACATACAGCTATTGTATGCAAAACACATTTGTACATTTATTGCCATCATTCTGAAAACATTTTCTTTCTACTTAAGCCCTTGATACTAGCTCCTTATATTTTTCCTCCCTCCCCATTCTCCTTCCCCCATGAACCCTTGATAATTTATAAATTATTATTTTATCATATTATACACCATCTGATGTCTCCCCTCACCCACTTCCCTGTTGTCCATACCCCAGGGAGGAGGTTATATGTAGATTCTTGTAATTAGCTCCCCCTTTCTACCCCACCTTCCCTCCACCCTCCCAGTATTGCCACTCTCATCACTGGCCCTGAAAGGATCATCTGTGCTGAATTCCCCATGTTTCCAGTTCCTATTTGTACATCCCTGGTCTAGTTGGATTTCTAAGGTAGATTTGGAATCATGATATGTGTGTGTGTGGTGAAGCATTCAAGAACTATAGGAAAGTTGTACATTTTATTGTTGCTACACTGTACCTTGACTGACTCGTCTCCTCCCTGCTACCCTTCTGTAAGGGGATGTCACTTCACCTACCAAAGGGCTTTGGGTCCCCAATCTGTACTCCCCCTCATTTATAATAATACAGCTTTTAGTTCTTTGATGCCTGAAACCTGATCCTTTCGACACCTCATGGTCACACAGGCTGGTGTGTTTCTTCCATATGGGCTTTGTTGCTTCTGAGCTAGATGGCCACTTGTTTACCTTCAATCCTTTAAGACCCCAGACACTAGATCTTTTGATAGCCAGGCACCATCAGCTTTCTTCACCACTTTTACTTATGCACACATTTCAGTGATTGTGTCAGAAAGGTGAGCATCATGGAATGCCAATTTAACAGAACAAAGTGTTCTTGCATTGAGGAAGTACTTGAGTGGTGGTCCAATGCCCATCTGCTGTCTTAATACTAATCCTATAAGTATATGCACATAGATCTATTTCCCCGTCATCATATATAACTATATTCACCTCTTACATGCCTGTATTCAGAGCTCTGTAAATGCCCTTTACCTCCCAGTTCTTTCCTCTGCTTTCTTTTACTCTCCTCTCATCCTACTGTCATGCTCAGCCTTCATTTGGGTTTCGGTCATTTCTCTCTGTTACATTAATTTTGATCAATCCCTATCAGGCCTGTCACAATGATGACAACGACATGACAAACAATGTCCACAAAAAGTATATAAGAAAATAATAATAACAAAATAAAAACCTGTAAAGAGTTCAAGGTCTGTTCGTTGACCTCCAGGAGTGTCCCCCAGTTGAGTCAGATGAGGTACCACATCCTGGTCCCAAAGCATATCCTTGGAACTCCCTCAGAAACTCCATGCTCTGCTCTCCCTGCTGCTCTGCTGCATATCCTTAGTGTTTTGCCATGGTATGGTGGGATCAGACAGGGTACAATCCCAACTCAGCTTCTCTATTGTTGTCCCCGTAGGGCCTTGGAGACAACCCAGCTATGGACACTGTGTTTCATAGTGGGGCCAACCATATGGTCCTCTCTGTGCTTTGGCTGTTCTGAGTGGGATATCATCCTCAAGGTTCGGTGGGCCAGGATGCACTTCACTCTCTTCCTCCCCCTTCATTTGTTCTCATGTGCTCTGGTCAGACATGTCCTTCTCCCTGTACTATAGCTTCAGTGCTGTCCTCCAAAGCAAACTCTCCTGGGGGGAAAAGCCCATTGTCTTTTTTTATTTGCATTCGAATGTACTCAAATCTGCTTTCTGAAAAGAAAAAGAAAAATAATCCTGCTTTCTGAGGAAGCTCTCTCCACCCTTCCTTGGCCTTCTATTTGTGCAAGTGTCCTTGATGGGTTCACCATCTTTCCTAACAAAATGCTGATCCCGACTTCAGTAGCTAACCATGAAGTCAGATTTCACCCATTCACAAGTCAACAACATGCCAAGATACACTGCATCCCAGAGCCCATGCAGAAGTATACCTGGAACACCTATTGAGTTGTTAACAGACTCCCATATGAATGACATGACTAAGAGATATTCTGCTTGTGTTAGTCTGAGTAGATTAGAGAAACAAATTCATAGATGCTCCTGTGTATAAGAAAAAGCTTCCGGGCTAAGCCCCGGTGGCGTAGTGGTTGTGCGCGGAACTGCGGCCCACTGGGACGGGGGTTCAATTCCAGCAGTGGGGCTGGGCCTCCTACTCCCACCGCCGGAGAGCCGTGATGCCCAAAAAAAAAAGAAAAGAAAAGAAAAAGCTTCCTAGTTCAACCTTTCAAATATACAAATCCAGCTAGCCCAGAGCAGGTACACTGGTACAGATAAGAGCTTTTGATGCAAAGAATCCAAGACAGATCAACCCAGAGTAATGGGAACTACAATACCATGAGGGTAGGAAATAGATGAGAGGAGAAAAGAAAAAAGAAAAAACTTCATTTGAAAGAGCCATTGGATATTGAGAAAACACCCTAGCCCAATACAAATCAAGTCCATAAGTCTAATATTAGCCCATATGTTCAATACCAGTCTATAAATTCCTCTTCAGACTCATGCAATGACTCTGAATGGAGGAAAATCACAGAGAAGTGGATGGAAAATCTTACAGTTACAGGGGAGGTGGAAGGATCTCAGCACTGGGGTGAGTCTCCACATGCTTCCTTCAGCTCCAAGTGGCTTGTCCACAGGACTGTCTCACAGGCAAAGGAAGCTGAGAGCGTGTGTCTGGCCTGAGTGAGCTATTTAGCGCCATCTCCCCGCTAAATGAGGACATCGAGCTGTGAGTTGGTTGGCAGGCTAGACTCTTCCCCTTGCTCAACTTGACAGTAGATTATGTTACTGCCACAATGTGTATGAATCTTTCTCTTTCTGCGATACTGAAACGGTCATAAGTTCAGATCTACCACTAATAATATGATGAAAACAAGAGATTCTTGCCTCAGGGAAAATTGTGGAACATAATTTTGATCTGAAATGTAAACTCCCACTTAATTCACAATAAACAATTATTTTAAAGATTTATCTTAATTTCAGGAGTCCTGCTATATGAAAACCTTATGAACCGCAGCAGATCATTGTCTGATATAGTGCTGGAAGAGGAGCCCCTAGATGGAAAGTACTCAGTCTATGACTGCAGAAAACCTGCCTCCCCAAAGTACAGACCACCGTAAAGACATGGGCAGAGAAAAGCTTTGGAAACCTCCATTTGCTGATGTGGCATATTTCAAAATGAGAACAAACAGATGCAAGCATCCATTAATAATTGTCATGTGGGATGTAAAGAGTCTGAATCTAAGAATATTGGACATCATCAAAAATGAACCAGTACACATAAAGGTTGGCATTCTAGACATTAGTGAGCTAAAATTGACTGGTATTGGCCATTTGGAATTAGAAAAGCATATGCCCTGTTCTGTAGAGAATGACAATTTGAAGAGAAATTGTGTCACATTAATTGTCAAAAAATACTTTCAAGATCTGTCTTGAAGTAGAAAGCAAATGTTTTGAGAATGATGAGGGCAACAAACGTATAAACGTGCTTGACATACAATGGATGTATATATGGATTGTGATAAGTGCTGTACGAGCTCCCAATAAAATTGTCACCACTCTAAAAAAAAGACCTATCTTGAAGTACAATGCTTTCATTGATAGAACTGGTTTTCACAAGGGAAAATCAGTTAACATTACTACCATTCAAATTGACACATCAAGTACTAAAATCAAAGACCTAGAAACTGAAAATTTCTACCAATTCCTGCATTCAGAAATTGATCAAATGTGCAATGGAGATGGACTGCAATTATTGGTTGTTGGGACTGGGAATGAAAAATTAGAAAGATTGATCATTTTAAAAGATGGCCTTAGTAATAGAAATGGCACCAAACGTCATGCAAAAAAATTATGAAAGACCAATAATTAATGCATTAAAATCACCTTTCCCTAATAATACAGACAGTGATTCTGCATGTGGACCTCCCTAGGTAGAATACACACTCACATGCACATAAGGTGGTGATGTCTCCCTATTATCCAAGTTCAATGTCCTCAGTGAGACTATGGCTAGGGGCTACCTACAGAGCAGACTATCAATTGCTCATAGGCAAGTTCAAGGTAAAGGAAATCAATACAAATCCATGAGAGCCAAAGTATGATATTGAGTGTACCTCACCTGAATTTGGAGAATAGATTTGACTCATTGAACAATAATGACCAAAGGCCAGAGAATTCGTGGGATGACATCAAGGATATCATATGTAGAGAAAACAAATGGTCATGAATATTATAGTAAAGAAACAGCAAAAGGCTGAAATGGATGTTAGCAGACTCTGAAAGTTGCCCTTGGATTTAGAATAGCCTGAGAAAATGGAAGAAATGAAGAAGTATGCCAGATAAACTCCATATTTCAAACCACTGCTTGAAAAGACAAAATGAGAATTATAATAAAATGTACAAAGACCTACAGTTATAAAACCCCAAAGGAAGAATTTGCTCAGTGTTTCTCAAGCTGAAAGACAGAAGGAAAAACATAAACCTCTAGTTACACTATTGAGCAATTCCACGGGCAAAATACCGACTGGCCCTGAATGCATCAAAAAGATGGAAGGAATATGCAGAGTCACTGTACCAAAAAAGATCTAGTGAGAATTCAGCCATTTTAGGAGATTGCACATGATTAAGAACTGATGCTATGAAAGGAAGAAGTACAAGCTGTACTGAAAGCCTTGGTGGAAAGCAAAGTCCAAGGAGTGAAGAGAAGACCAAGTGAGGGGTTTCTACAAATGGATGCAACACTGGAAGTGCTCGTTTGTCTTATCGGAAAAATTGGGAGACAATTACTTAGTCAACTGACTGTACCCATTCCAAAGAAAAGTGATGCCATAGAAAGTATTAAATTAAAAAAAAACACTTATTTAAAGTGTTGAAGAACAAAGGTGTCACTTTGAGGATTAAGGTGCTTAAGGCCTCATGGTGTTTCTAATCACCTTATATGCATGTGAGAACTGGACAGTGAATAAATGTGACCAAAGAAGAATCAAAGCATTTGAATCATAGGGTTGACAAAGAATACCAAAAGTATCATAAGCTGCAAGAATAAGGAACCAAACCCTCTTGAAGGAAGTAGAGTCAGCATGGTCCTCAGAACTGAGAAAGGAGAGACTTTGTCTCGCATACTTTGGACATGTTCTCATGAGAGATCCGTCGCTGGAAATGGGCAGTGAAGAAGAGGAATGTCTTTGAGGGGAAAGATTAACAAAGTGGCTACCACAAAGGACCCAACGGTAGCAGCATTTGTGAAGGTGGCACTGGCCTGGTCGTTACAAGGCAGAGCCAACTTGACCGCACCTAACAATGACAACTACATTTCACTGACACAGAGAAGGATCTCTGTTTGGGTCATAAGAGATACAGGAACCAGAATCCAGAAAAATGCCTGAATTTAAGGCATATGCTTTCCCAGTCCCTATCTTTTTTTCTTTCCAAATGTCCTATTTCTGTTCCTTTCGATCTGCCTGCTCCTTTAACCAAAGTCTTTCCTTCTCTGTGAAAAGAAGTTAGTTGGCATGATCTCAATTCAATTACTTAAAAAGCAACTGTTCTCTACAAGGACAAATTTCAAATGCTCAGAAGAAAATTCAAATGGTGCCCAGTTTGGGACAGTCTTCTCCACTGAATCTGTTCATTCATCCACCTAGGGAGGGTCACAACAACCTTGTTGTTGGCGTTAGGTGCCATCAAGTCAGTTCAAACCTACAGCGGCCCTCTGCACAACAGAACTGTTCTGCACTGCTCAGTCCTTCGTCATCCTCACAACTATTCCTGTGCCTCAGCCCATTGTTGCAGCCATGTGTCCATCCATCTTGTCGAGGTCAGGAGGTGGGTTTCTGAGAAATTGAAACATGGCTTCTAGACTCGCCGCTGTCACTGAGAAGGGCTGTTGGTTCTTAGAGATGGGAGATCATGGGCAGACACCACAGAGAGAGGGCTCCAATAGCAGCATTTAAGTCACTTAGAATGTTTCTGGAATAAGTAGGAGCACAGACAAACACATAAGGACTAGCATCATTAATTGCATCATCTGAATCTGTCCGGGAATTTACCCTAAGGATTGTTGTAACATAGAGGGACAAAGTGAAATTTTACGAGGTATAGCAATTATTGTGGCGGTCATGTGCTTATGTTAATTTCATGATTGAGATGTAGGGGTGGAGTCTGGCTTGTTAGTCTGGAGATAGCCATTGAGTAGCCAATGAGGCCTCTGTGTGGGCATGGCTTTCTCCTGAGACTTCTGGGAAATCTCGCGATATTTCCCTCATGGAGATGAGAAGCTATCTCCCCAGTTGTGAGTTAGTCTCAGAGACAACAAACTATGGACAAGACAAGATGGCAGCATCTGAGGAGCTGAAGGAGCCGGAGGAGAAGCCATATGGCTTTGCCCTGATGGAGCCAGAACTCTGAAGTTGGAGAAGCAACATGGAGACTCCTGCCAGCAGAGTTGCTTCTACCACCACTGGATGCTGTTGATGGACCCTGAGCCCTGGAAGCGAGGAACCATGAGGGAACCCCTGCCAGCACCGCGACTCTGCATCCACTGGCCTGTGACTTTGTGAGTCCGAATAAGACATTATAGACTGGTATCAGACATATGAGCTAATATCGGACTTGTGACTTTGTACTGGACTGGGTTGGGATGTTTTCTTAATGTCCTATTCCTCTTATATATAAACTGTACCCTTATATCCATATGCATGTCTATGGATTTGTTTCTCTAGTCTACCCAGACTAATACAACTATGCACTGAAAAGACAGGCTACTAGAGACAATGGCTATGTCGCTAATGTTCCTCAAACTCACTATCCCCAGCAAATGTTCCCTCTGCATTCTTTCCTAAAGCTCACCTGGATAATGGGTCTAAATATGTCAGGCATGTCAGGCATAATTTCAGAAATTCTTAGTCATCCTTTCATGGCTCTTGGACCCACTTGCCAGAATGTTTTAGAAAAGTGCCAAAAAATGGAGAGAAGAAATTTCACATGAATAGATGTTACTGTCTGAAAGGGTTCGGTTCATAAATCTGATGATACTCGGCATTGCTGCATGAATTTTGACAACTTAAAAGTCACTTCAGGGGTGTCACAATTGAATGAGGTTTCTTTTGACAGGTTAATGTCAAACAACTAAGAATAAAGCTGGTATATTAGCTGAAGGAGATAATAAAAAATCATTTGATTGTGGAACAATAATAAAAAAATAGCTGTCGTTGATCAAACATTTATTACACGTCATGACCTGTGCTAAAGAAATTACTTTCCTTAATTCTTATTCTAATGTTCTAATCCTGAGGTATTTTGATTAGCTTTTTACTCTAGCACAACATAATCTTACAGTGCAGTTTGTGAAGTTCAATGAATTTCACAAACGAAGCACTCATAGACAACCAGCAGCCATATCAAGAAATGACACATGCATGGTGGATGCCAAGGTCAACAAGCACCACATCATATAGGATGTGAAGAAGCTTTGTGACACTGACATAGCCAACCAAGTTCAACACCGTGAAAAGGCCAGTCTGAGAGAAGAAGGCCTACGTCCCACTGGCTCCTGACTGCTGATTTAGATATCACCCACAAAGTTGGAATCATCTAAACAGAGTCCAGCTTTCTGGTTCTAAACATGAACCTTTTTAACATATTTCAAAAATTGGCACCTACCACTCTGAAGTCCTTCTGAGTATTCAGGTCACCCAAGGGTGATTTACTACCTAATAGGTTTGATTAGATTTGTCTTTTACACAAATACAGTAATAAAAAAGTACTCTTTGGGGTCAGGCTTTTTTCATTCAATATTATGTTTCTGAGATTCATCCATGTGGTTGAATATTATAGACTGCTTATTTTCATTTATGTGTAGTATGCCATTGTAAAATTAAAGTACAATTTATTTATTCAGTCAACTGTTGATGGACACTTGGGAAATATTCAGTGTTTCACTCTTACAAGTAGTGCTGCTATCATTTTTTTGTTTTGTTTTATGATAAATTCATGAATGCATTTTTTGGTATATAGCCATAAATGGGATGACTAGTCTATATAGTATGCTTTTCTTTTGGGAGGGCATCACTGCCCCCTGGTGGGAGTAGGAGGCCCAGCCTTGCTCCTGGAGAACTGCTGCTGGATTTGAACCGCCAACCCAGTGGGCCACAGTCCCGTACACAACCACTACACCACCGGGTATAATATGCTTTTGATGAACTTTAGTGGCTACTGCCAAACTGAGTACAATCGACAAAGCCACCAGAAGCGTAGTAGGGTTCATTTGCTCTACATTCTTGCCCATCTTAGTTTGGAATGTTTCATTTTTCCCTTTTTAGAGAAATAGGTATATTCTGGTAGGCATGTAAAAGTACATACTGTGGCTTGCATTTGCATTTCCCTGATGATTGTTGAGATTAAAGCTAAGTAAAAAAGCATGACCACAGATCATATGAAACTTTATTTCACAAGAAGATAACAAAATGAGAAATTGTTGTTTTTCAGCATCACCTCCATCTAAGTCTGTACACCTCGGCAGGCAGTGTTTTTTATCTCCAACAACTCTCTAAACTGTTTTTCACTCTTGGATTGACACCACAGCCAAATAGCAGGTTCCTTTTCCATGTTCTTTGAGTTTTGAAAGCAAAGAGTCTGAAGGGACACAATTAGGGTTGCAGGGCAGATGAGGCAAAGTTTCCCAACAAAATTCTCTTGCTATCTTGGAAGAGTGAACAGGTGCATTGTTGTCATAGAGTAGAGCGGTCCCTATGGCAGTCACCTAATCTGATATAAATTTGAGGATTAAGAGTGTAGAGGTGGAGGCTAGCCTGTCAATCTAGAGAAAGCCAATGAGACCTCTATGTGGTCATGGTTTTCTCCTGAGAATTCAGGGAAATCTGCCTGTCTTTCCTTCTTGGAGGCAGGAGACACTATTTCTCAACTTAATCTCTTGGAGGCACTCTTCTGACAAGTCACAAGGCTAACTCCCTGCAAGACATCCTGGAGGAGAAGCCACCTGGGCTTACCCTGATGGCATCAGATTTCTGAAGCCAGAAAAGCCACATAGAGACTCCTACCAATGCTGAGAGGTTTGAGAAGACATACAGAGGCCCCTGCCAGTGCTGAGATGCTTCTACTGCCACTGGATACACAAGATTCTGCACCCACTGGCCTGTGATTGTCCTAGTGTCATGGCATGTGCTTCATGAGTCTGAAGAGGACTTTATAGGTTGGTATCAGACATATGGGCTAATATCAGACTTATGACCTTGCACTAGACAGGGTTGGGATGTTTTCCCAATGCTCAATTCCTCTTGTACATAAATCTCTTCCTTATATACATAATTGTGTTTATGAATTTGTTTTTCTAGTCTACCTGGACTAACACAGCCCCATCATGTTTTTTTTTGGATGTGATCTTTATGGAAATAACTTACCAAGTCTTTCTCCCACAGATTTGCTGGGTGACTTTTAACTCCCCAGCCTTTCTCTTGGCAATGGATTGCTTAATCTTTGTGCTAACAAGGTTCCTTATCATGTATTTGGAATTGTTTCATTTCTCTCAATAATATTTTAGATCTGCACATTTTTCATTAGACTAAATCCTAGGCATTTTGTGCCTATTGATGTTGTTATAAATGGAGTATTTTATTTTAATTTTTACTTGTTAGCTGACAATATATGTTCATAGAAATATAATTGATTTTTGTACATTGGTCTTGTAACTAGCAATTTTCTCAATTCTGCATCTTAATTCTAATAGCATGCTTGTACAGTTTTCTAAGGCGGCTACAACAAATGACCACAAACAGCGTGGCTAAAGGCAACAGAGAGTTATTCTCTCCTGGGTCTGGTGGCCAGAGATCCCAAACCAGCTTCAGTGACCAAAATCCAGGTGTTGGTGGGGCACGGCCCCTCTGGAGGTTCTTAGATTCATGGGGAAACCTCATTAAGCAAATTGGGCTTTACTTTAAACTCACCAGTAGCCGTTTCAAGGCCCTGACATACTCCCTTGGACTTTATGTTGAAATGCCTAGTGTGAAAAGCAGATGACTGATATTCCAAGATTATGGAGTTGGTGGTCATTAGGATCTCTAGCTTTGAGGATGCCCAGTGAATAATGGCCCAGGTCTACCTTATATTTTACTATATTAATGCTCTCCTTGCTCCAGTATAACACGCATTAATCTGGTAAGCATGCTTCTGTCTTTGCAAATCAATATTATTGAAAGTTTTACCCTATCACCAGCCCCCATTGTCTGCATAGTGTCCACTCACTTAAATGTTTAATCTGTATAATTCAACACTTCATGTGCAATAGTCTGCAAAACTGGCCTATTCATGTGTAATTCCCTTTTCTCAACAGGGGCTTAAATTCTATACCATTGGCTAAATGAATGTAATATGCCATTGTAGAATTAAAGCACAATTTATTTATTCAGTCAACTGTTGATGGACTTTTATGTTTTACTCTTCCAAGTAGTACTGCAATAGTATGTGTTTTTTTGGTAAATACATAAAATGAGGGAGTATACCCCCTGCCCCCAAGAAGAATACCCCAATGCTCATTTTTTTTGTTTATGTGAAGATAGTGCATTGGGGGCCCATTCTCACCAAGTCAAACTATGAATCAAGGTCTCTATTTAGAGGTTCTGAAAAGATTGCATAACCATGTGTGACAAACAAGAAACCTTATTTGTGGCACACTGGGGCCTGGTTCTGCCACCATGACACTGCACCTGCTCACACAGCCATCTCAGTGCACCAGTTTGGGGCAAAACACAGCATGCCTGTCTTGCCCCATGCACCTTACTCACCTGACCTCACACCATGTGACTTCTTTTTGTTTCTGTGAATGCAGAGGGACACAAAAGGACAGCAATTTGACAACATGGAAGAGGTAAAGAAAAAAATGATCATCAACCATCAAATGTATGAGTTTGAAAACTGTTTCCAATAATGGAATCACAACTTTGACAAATGTATTAAGTGTAATGGTGAGTACTTTGAAGGTGATAAGGTGGTTTTGTAAAAAATAAATAAATAAATAGCTTTGAAAAAAATTCCGCTTTTGAGCTGAGCCCGGAGGCAAAGTGGTTGAGTGCGGGATTGCGGCCCACTGGCTTGGTGGTTCAAATCCAGCAGCAGCTCTCCAGGAGCAAGGCTGGGCCTCCCACTCCCAGAGGGTAGTGATGCCAAAAAAATTCCACTTTGGGGGGGCTACTCTCTCATACATTTTGTTGGGTCTATCATTAGAAATGGAGTAGCTAGTCAATACAGTATGCTTATGATCAGCTTTAGCTGATATTGCCAAACCATTTGCTATCAATAGAATTCCCTATGCCCTGAGAGATGAGTTATAATGATCTTTATCATAAAATAATAATGATATCTCTAAAGTGTTAAAGACATACTTAAGCCATAAGTATATGAAGGGATTGGGGCTCACATTTAATTCTAGCCCCAATTTAAGAACAGTTATTTCTTATGACAAGACTCTACTCAATATGTGCCCCCATGAAGAGGTCACTGAAGATATGGGCACTATACTGAAGTGTGGTATAGATGCCAGTTGGTGCCCAGCTATCAGAAAGAACAGTCCTGGACCAAGAGCCCAAGTAGAAAAAAAACGTTGAAAATGAAAAGGTTGGTGGCAACATATGTACAAGTGTGCTTAATACAATTGAATGATGGGTTGTTATAAGATTTGTAAGAGCCCCCCCCCAATAAAATGATTAATTAAAAAAAGAATAGCCCTGGACTCTTAAAGGCTTGTCTTAAAATAAGCAGCCATCTAAGTGAGTGTGATAGGTTTATTGTGACAACCCAGCCAATAGAAACATGTGGGATTAATCAGGCCACAGTTTGATTGAATGGCAAAGAGATAAATGGCTCTAAAAGGCCTGCACATGCACGCGCACACACACACACACACACACACACACACACACACACTCTTGTTCTCTAGTGATCTGAGTATGCTAGAGTGTGGTGCTGCTTTAGCTAGTTCTTGGCCTCAACCTGTGAACTACACCACCTGTGGGTCAAACCAAGCTGTGGATCATATTGCTAGACCTTGAGGCTCCTTCGAGACCTGCTTCACCACCCTGCTGGTGAGCACATCACTTGAGCTTGAGGCTGGTGGATCTTGTCACCTTGCTTTGCTTGTGTTCAATATCCCATCCCATCCCATGCTTCGATAAATTCCCGAGCTAATGACTGTTGGTGACACCCCACCCCCTGCTGCCTGTGGGCAGACTCTGCTTGTTTTGCCCAAGGAAGGACCCATGAGTTGAAGGACTTCCAATGTATTGTCTATTCCACAGATGTGAATTGAACTGAACCTTCTGTACTGCTGTGTGTGGTAATTAGCTGCTATATTCCTTCTTGCTGTATAAATATATATATATTCATAAGTGTCCAGATTTTGTTTCTCTAGATACCTTGCACAATGAGGCACCAATGAATTCTAAAGGAGAAAGCACATGAGCTTGTGGCACCCAAAGTTTGCATATACTAAAAGTCAAATCCAAAGGAGGGAATGCAGAGCTTAAATTGTGAACACCCAGTTGGATGACAGTGGAAATCCAAAATCCATTTTCAGGGTCCCCACCATGAATTAAACCTCTGGGGAATCCCCACTGACTAAAGTTGAGGTTTGGAAATAGCCTAAAACAGAGATTAAGTTATAATTAAGTCTGTTGTATCCAATGTAGTTAAAATACAGTGTAACACTTTATTGTTTGACCTCTCTTTTGACCCATTTTAAAGTTGGGTCACTTTTTAATATTTTCTGCCTTGTTTTTGGTGGTCTTTCTGTCCTGTTTCATTGTTGTTGCTTTGTTTGCTTGTTTCTTCTTGGTGATTTGTATAATTTCCTATACATGAAATCCAGTATGGAAAACTCTCTAGAGACAGTAGTAACAGAATTATTAATTACCCAGGGGCATGGCAGAGGAGGTTGGGGAAAATAGAGAGCTGAGCACAAGATGAAAATATTCTGAGGTTGACTGTGGTGATGCTTGCATAGTTCTTCTGAATATGGTGGCCAATTAAATTGTATGCTATCTGCTGGTAAATTTTATGCCTAATAAACTATTTTTAAAAGACAGCCGGAGGATAGTGCCCACGACCACCAGAGGCAGAGATGCCCTATCCCCCCGCCCCCCCACCAAAAAAAAAGTCAGAGCTTTTCCTATCCTACACCAAAAGAGAAAAAACTAGGATTGCAGGTGAAAACTGCAAAATGGAGTGCTTGGGCGCAACATAAAGTGGTTTTGGTCATTTAACAAACCTTCATTGCCAGATATTGTTCTGGTCACTTTATAAGAGCATACCTTGGAGAACATTATATTTTCTATCACAAGAGCTGTTCGAGCAAAGGCAGATTGGCCTCTGTGTGGGAAATTGAAATAAAATGCATAACTTGGAGCTGGAAATGGACCCAGTTGGCTTCTAGATTCTTTTCATCCCTGATGAGAGATGAGCGAATCTAAGACATCTGCTTCCTAAGGATGGAAAGCACTTGCTTGGCTTACATTCAGAAATATGCATGTAATATCCTTTAGAGGCAAAGGACAAAGTGGGCAATATCATCTTTATCCTATGGGTAGAAAAATCTGTGTTCAAAGAAGAGAAATGATTTCCTTAAGGTCACAAGATACTGGGGTCAAGAGCAAGACTAGAGAATAGAGTTTAGTCTGAATTCAGCACTGTTCCTCTCAGTCACCTCACCCAGACACTCCAGTGCCCTCCTGGACAATGGTCATGATTGGGCCAGAGGGCTTGGGAGGGCCAGGTAGGGGAGTGTTAGCCCCAAGCCATGCAGTGGGGTTACATGCAGAACCAGCCTCATGTCACATCACCAGTGAAGTTATAAAGTATTTGACCTGAGTCTGAAGCTTCATAGTTTTGGGTCAATATCTCGACATTCTAAATCTTGTGTGTGTGTGTGTGTGTGTGTGTGTGTGTGTGTGTGACTGGGTAGCTTAGACCCTGAGTCCAATCCTGGTCCATTCTCCAGCAACCTCCCCAAGGAGACCCTTTGGAGACCTATTCCCATGACTCTTGATGCCTAAGCCCTGCGAAGACTCTCTCCTCCTTGATCCTACTCTCACCATTCTGTCATCTCGCCCTGTTGGTGGGGCCCTGAGAACTAACACCGAAAGTATTGGAATCACGCGCCTCTGCCGTGGCATTCTAAGGAGGAGGATGGTGGCTGTCTTTCTCCTAGCCCCAACCCAAGCACGGAGTACAGTGCATGGCTAAGAGCTGAATATTCTCGCTGGCCACCTATCCATCGCCTGTCATTTGGGGTGGTGGATCCATGCTAGTTACCCATCCACGGGCTGTCATCTGGGGTAGTGGGTTGGTGGGATAGGAAAGACAGATGCCTGGCTGCATTTCTTCAGGTCTCCACCCCTGCAAGCATTGTGTCATGTGTCAGTCCTGAGCAGTCATGCATTACCCAATAAGTAAAACAAGCATGGGGTTACGTGTGCTAACTGACTAATCTGCAGGGAATAAATTCAGACTTTTCCACCACATCAAAGATTCTGCTTCTAGATCTGACTGGCATTTGTCTCACTCTCAAACGCACAGCCCCTGCCGATAGGATCAAAGCCTCTTTCAAATGTGCAGTCCTTGACAGAGACAGAGTACCCAGTAAGCAAGATAAACACAGGCTTACCCTTGCTTACTTAAGAGTTGGTAGTGGAATATTCCTCTTGTTTTTTCACCGTATAGGTGGTACCCCACGGCACAGGTGCAAACCAGCAGGTCCCAAAGAAGTGCCCACAATCCTGGGAGTGTTCCCTCGGACACCTCCCTCCCTCCCTGCGAGATGTTCTCTTCCCCCTACCAATCTTTCTAGCCTGGCTTGCTCCTAAGGTTTTTTGGCTGGCTCCAGACACCATCTGGGGAGACACTAGGAAAAGCAAATTCTTTAATTTTGGTGATTCTACACACAGGTTAATATGTTTTTCCATTAGCCTCTATATTATAAAGAAGTGCAGCATTCATGAACTCATTGGACATTTTCATTTCTCTCAGAGTGCCATTAAGTGGCAAATAAAAAGCAATGTGACAAGTTGAGAGAGACAACAAAAGAGGGGAGAGCTTTTTTTCATATTTTTAATGGCCCTTTCTCCTCTGCTTTTTAACCTACGGGCCCACATTTTCATTTTTCATCGAGTCCCACAAATTATATCGGACACAACAAGCAGCTCTGCTCACAACCCCCTCCCTGCATGAGCCTCCACTTGTGCCAGCCTGGCAGTGGGCCCTGAAACCAGAAGCCACGGGCGAGGACCCAGCCCAGAGTCAGGTGACTTTCTGTGAGTGCCCCGTGGTGACTCACAGCTCAAGACTGTGTATTTCTCACTTGTCTGAGTGCAAAGCAAAAGTGGCTATTTTTATAGAACAAAAACCCCGGGAAACGAGGGAACTCAGCCCATCTATATGCACCGCTGCACCTGAGACACTCAACACACATAATAAATCTGTCTTTGGAAACTTGCTCCTTTGCAGTTTTGACACAGATAGATGACAAGTATTAAATCTTAAGGGAAAAGAACCAGCTGCCGTGGTTGTTGAATTACTGAGACACACGACTCTAGTCCTGCTGATGCAAGGTACTAGCTACACACTGCCTGGAAAAGGGTCCAGGTGAGCTGTGGGGATGTCAGAGGTGACCTCAAAATGTCTGTCCCCACCAATCCAAGGAAACTGGAGGTCACGTCTAATATCCACTGGCTCTGACGTTTCCCTGCCATGACCACCAAATTGGACTCAGACCAGCAAGGGGACCTTGTTGAGAACAGATGCTGCCTTAAGCCAGTGTTTCAGAATTTGGCTTGTTCTACCTGGAATTTTTTTTTCAAGTAAGCGCCTGGTAAAAAGAGCTGGTGCCAATCTCACTGTTCAGTGTGCAGCACAATCATATTGGTAGGAGGAAGGAGGAGAAGGAGGCTGGTTCTAGAATGCCAAAGCTAAATATAGCCAGAAGATGCTGTGGCCTCGAGCTCTGCATGTGCACCTCTGCGTCAAAGTGGAGCTTCTTCAAGGGAGGGCTTTGTCTTCCTGCTTTTTACAGCCCTAGTTCCTAAGTAGTTAGAAATAATTTGTGCTCTACTACTAAGTGAAGGGTTGGCAGTTCGAATCCACCCAATGATGCTGAGGAGGAGAGATCTGGCTATCTCCTCACAGAGAGCACAAGCACGGAAAGCCACACTGGGTATAGTTCTACTCTCACACTCATGGGGCCACTGTAAGTTGAAATCAACTCTGTGGTAATAGACTTTAATACCTTATACATCCCTCCAAGGAACCATCAGGGCACAGTGGTTGAGAACTTGGTCACCCAGAAAAAGTCAGAGGTTCGAATCCTCCAGTCAACCCGAAAGAGAAGCATGAAACCATTGGCTTCCATAAAGTGACAGCCTGGAAAACAGTTCTATTCTGCCTCAAGAACGCTTGTGAAAACCAACTTGACAGTGATGGGTTTACACTGACCAATGCTATGGGAACTCATAGTGCTTTCTTAGAAGACTATTTTTTAATTAAACTTCATCCCAAGCCTTCATTGTCTACATGGAGAAGGAAGAGTCCAAATGATTTTTGATAGTGTGACTCAACAACTGGTAATAGAAAAGCTGGGACCAACTTCTGACATCAATGGGCGCTGTTTATCATCTATCAAACTGGGAGGACAGAAAGAAAATTGGCATCCTTTTCTTTGAAAATGATGTATGCTCCCTCTACATGGAAAAGAATATCAACAATGACCTGGTCCCCCAAAAGGTTAGCAGAGTTGAAGAGCAAAAGGAAGGTCCAGAGCACTGGAAGCAACTGTCAAGAGATGGAAGGTCACATTGCATTGGATAAATCTACAGCACAAGACCTCTTCCAAGCAATGAAAAGCAAGAATATTACTTTGAGGCCCAACGTACACCCAACCAAGTCTTGGTGTTTTCAATTGCCTCATGTGAGTGTTGAACACTGAATAGAGAAAATGGAAGAATTGATGCATTTGAATAATGTTGCTGGTGAAGAATAACGAAAGTATCATGACCAGCCTGAACAACCCAGTGTGTCTTGGAGGAAGTGCAACCAGAATGCTTGGTCTCCCGTCCTCTGGGCATGCTCCCAGGAGAGACCAGGTCCCAGAGAAGGACACCCGACTGAGCGGCAGAAAACAGGAAGGCAGACTGACATGGAGGCTGTGGCAATAGGCTCCAACAAATGAGCTGGGACCTGGTGCAGGGCCGGGCAGGGTTTCACTCTGCTGTGCAGAGCATGACCGTGCCTTGACTCAATTCCCACCTTGGGAATGTCCAAAGACATTGTGCCCTACTTCGAACTAATTTCAACTTTTTTCCAGTCTCCCGGCACTGCGGGCCTCTCAAAAGAACAGGTTCCTCTATACTAAGGGCACAACTCTGGAGAGGGGGGTGGGGAGGGAGACGGAGACTAGAAACAGCCCCCCCTCCCACCCCTCACCTCTGGGGTAAGAGGCAACCTGCTGAAGAGCCGGAGGCTGGATCTTCTAAAGATTGCAGATTTGAAAGTGAAGCTGTCCTCTGTGGGCAGGCTCTCCCTTCCCTTCCCTCCTCTCCTCCTTTTCCCAGCTTTGCTGGTAAAGCTATGTGAAGAACACTGAATCTGCTAAGAATTCTGCTCTGAGACTGTCCTGTTTTTCAAACACTCTGCCATTCCCTTTTGTTTCTATTATGCCCCCCTCACCCCCACTATATTCTTACCTCCTGTTTCTGCACCACCCCCCACCCTCACCCCACCCCTGTGCCTACACTCTTCCTCCTGGACACATGACTCCCAAATGTCTCCCCAGAGACAAGATTAAGTTACACCCAAAGCAGCAAAGTTGCTAGAGGACCTACAGTTCATTCTGGCTCCGCGTGACCCAGATATCTGGATCCACATTTTAACAAGATCCCCTGGCGGCTCCCCGGGGACTCATGATAAAAGGTAGCTTCAGATTCTGTACATCTGGACTGGAAATGCAGATTCGAACCAGAACACAGGGGTTCGAAGCCCTGCTCAGTTCAGATCAGCACCTCTACGTCGTGCACAGATCGGGTGCCGATCCTGGGAACTAGGGCAGTGAGACCCACAGCCTTTTCTGGGCTACAGAGGAGGTGCTGAGGACTGATGGGGCACGTCTGTGACTCAGGAGCATCATGAGAGGTAAGGAATTAAGGTCCCTCCATGGTGGTCCCAAAGAGCCCCAACATGACAGCAAGTGGGAGGTTGTACCCAGGGCCATGATGCCTGGGAACCAGTCCAACATCATGTCTGCCAGTGGTGCAGCCGTGAACCAGTGGTGCCTAGGGGCGCTGTCTTATCTTGTTGGGGTCTATGCTTGAGCCGCCGCAAGTGCTTTCTGGGTCAGAATAGCCTGGTGTCCCACCTCCAGGCACCAGTACGGGCACACCAACTGCACACGTCCTTCTTCAAAGAGGAGAATTGCTCAGCTGTATTTCTCCCATTCTAGCTATTCCTGACCTTGTGTTTGATGACGCTACTCAGTGCCAGAGTCCCGGCTCTCCCCTGATTGGACTGTGTCTGTATCCTTCAGGGTTTGACCAGAGAAGTCTGACAAAGAAGTGGCTCTGTGAAGGGACTTCTATAGGGAAGACAATGGATTATACCTTGTGGGAGCCGGCTAAGCAATCCCTGTGAAGCTGATTTTGCATCAAACACTGGCCCTTGAAGTCCACAGAGAGGGACCAATCACAAGCTGGCCAGACCCCCACCAGCACAGCTGCAGTCACACAAAACTAGACCAAAATCTTTGTCCATTCCGGTGGGTTCTTGCCTGGGTCCTGAGGACACAGCAGAATTCCAGGTCCCTCCTCAGAGAACCAACCACCCACACCTGAAGAAGTCAGGGCCCTTCATCACAGAACCAAACACACACTCCTCTTCAGCAGCTTCACACCCAGAAGGTGAGTCTGGCTCAGCAGTGATGTGTCTATGCTGCTAGGTAGCGGCTACCTCCTGCTGCCCTTCAGGATGTCAGGCGCATCTCCAGCTTACCCCACGCCACCCCCCAACCAGAAGCACACCAGAAACAGAATTGGTATGGCAGTTCAAGCCATGTTGGCATGATTCAAGACCATCACAGGGTCTCAGGTCAGACTCCCCAGGAAGGGGCACGTGTATGGAGGAGGTTACTGGGGCATGTTCCTGGGTGAGTAGATGCAGGATGGGGTGGAGGAAGTAGACCGATTGAGAGGTAGTCCCAGGCTGAATGGTATGAAGTTCTAGAGTTGAGGTGGCCCTTGAAATTGCCTGGAATCAAAGCAAGGCGACCCTGAGGAAGAGGGCATGGCTTTGGGTAAAGCAGGACATGGGAACAGTTTCTGGAGGGCAGCTCGGCTGTGGATCACTCCCAACAGCTAGAGTAGCAGGCGCCTCCATCCCAAAAGTTTGGGGAGTCAGAATCTGGCAGGGACAGGGCTCCCAGATCAATGTGTTTCAAAAAACACTCACCTATGTCCAAACATCTGCAGTGGCCTCAGTATTCAGAATTCTTTGCCTTTGAAAAGTGTATAACTCATCTGTCAGACAAGGGGGGCGTCAGTGGGTGCTGGATGAGTCTCCCCACAACTTGAGCACCATCTGCCCGGCACTCTCTTCCAGGTCCACTCCTGGCACATTGGCTCCCAGTGACAATGGCAAGAGTTGGAACTTCTCCCAGCTTCCTGGGATATTTCTCTCTAACTGCTTCTCACCTGCTCCCCATGGCTAGTCTGTGCATCCCCACTCCCTCTCCCCACCACCTCCACCCAGACTTCCCTGAGGAAACCTGGGTTCTGGGGAATGTGGAATTCTAGGAAGAGAAGTCACTGAGCGTGAATTTTCTGGAAAATGATCTTGGAAGGCTGGGAGGGGAGATTGGACTTTTGGAAGGGCAGTTCAAGAACCTCATGCCCATTTCCCTGCAGGGGCAGTCTGTGGAGGCTCTAATTTCACCCTCTCCCTTGTTCCTGGGCACAAGACTGAGTCAACAAGCAGCAGAAAGGACAAAGTTGCCCTTTTGTCATTTCTCAGAGGCATCAAACCACCCTCCTTACACACAGCGATTCTTTCTTTAAATATTTTAATTGAGGGCTCTCACATCTCTTATCACAAGCCATACATTCCTATTCTTAAACATCCTCAAAGTCAAATTATCCTTAGCTAGAATACATGTAATAATGGTGCTAGGAACCCATGCAGAAAATAAACACGTCCTTCCAGCACCTTCTGTCTCGGTGAATGGCATCGCCATCATGTGGCACATGCCAGGATCTGAGGAGCCCTCCTTCATGCCTCCCGAACTGCTGCTCCACACCTCCACCAGCTTTGAATTGCATCCCTAAAGAACTCCCCAGCCTTTTCTCCCACAGTCTTTTCTTTGTTGGGTCCCCCACCCCCACCCCGCCAGGGGCCCTGCATTTTGTTTCCTCCCCTGTCCTCCTTCCTGTCTCTACCCCCACCCCCCACCCCCATGTGTTCTCCATTCCACAAACAGGATGATCTTTCAAACAGACAATTCCAATCATGTGCTTCCTGTTCTTAAATTCCGTCAGCATCTCCCTGTTGTGCTCAGGATAGAGGCCAAATTCTAAGCCTGGCCTAGAAGGCCCTGCAGTGCCTCAGCCCTTCCCCTGGCCGTCCCTGGGCCTCCGCCCGCTCTGCTGCCTGCTAAGTGCGTGCCACGGGTTAGTGGTTATGCACGTGGGCTCCGCAGCCCCGCTGACCCGGCTCCCATCCGGCTGTAGACAGCTTTTCATAGAATTTGGTTTGCGAGCCCGTTTAGGTTTTTAGAGCAGAAAGTTCAGAGAGTTCCCTTATACTTCCTTCACCCCTCCTTTCTAGCCCCGTTTCCCCGATTATTAACATTTCCTCCAGAGAAAGAGGAGGCTCTTCACTCCGGGGTAGATCTCACTCTCCGAAAATTCACAGCATCAAGTCAATGCTGACCCATAATGACCCCCCCGTGGGTTACCAAGACTGCTCTCGCAGGTTAGGGGAGCAGAAAGCCAGGGCTTTCTCCCCCAGACCTGCTGCTGCGGGTTTCAAACTGCCAACCATGTCGATCGCAGCCCCGCTTGTAGCCACTCCACCTCCGTGGCTCCTGGTGAAGATTGACAGCCTGGAAACCCCAGGCAGTTCTGGTCCAGCCTCTAGGGCAGCGGTTCTCAACCTGTGGGTCAAGACCCCTTTGGGAGATCAATACAACCCTTTCACAGGGGTCACCTAAGACCATCAGAAAACACAAAAATATTTCACAATATATAATGACATATTGTTTTGTGTGATTAATCACTGTGCTTTCGTTATGTTTAGTTATGCTCCAGTTCTAACAATGGAAGTACATCCTGCATGTCAGATATTTTATAATAGGATTCATAACAGTAGCAAAATGACAGTGATGAAGCAGTCACGAAAATAATGCTATGGTTGGGGAACTGTATGGAAGCGTGGCGGCATGAGGAAGGTTGAGGGCCACTGCTCTAGGGGACACTCTGAGTGGAGAGGACCTTGCAGCCGAGGATCTGGTTGGACTGTGGGTGGCCTTGCTGTGGCGATCTATTAAGAAGGACGAGACAATATTGATACATCGTGATTAATAACCCCTTCCAACTCAGAACAACACTCTATTTTCCAAGACTGTAAATCTCTAGCCGAGCAGAGAACCTCAGCTGATGGTTTGAACCACCCACCTTCCTGTTAGCAGGTCAGCACTTACCCAACAGTGTCATCAGGGCTCTGTGTTAGTCTGGGTATACTAGAAAAACAAAATCATAAACATGCATCTGTATATAAAAGAGAATTTTATATAAAGGGCAATTGTTCGCTAAGAAGGTATCCCAACTCAGTCTAGTCTGATAGACTAGATATCTAGCCCATAAGTCTGATACCAATCTATAAAGTCCTTTTCAGATTCATGAGGCACATGCAATGATGTCAAATGCAGGACAATCAAAGGCCAGTGGGTAGAAAGTCTATGGATCCAGTGGCATTGTAAATATCTCAGTGCTGGCAGGGGTGTCTCTGTGGCTCTTTCGGCTTAAGAGGTCAGGTTCCATCAGAGTAGGTCCATGTGACTTCTCCTCAGGGATGTCTCACAGGGAGTCAGCCTTGTGTCTTGTCAGTAAAGCATCTCCAAGAGAAATAGGGACACCTGCCTCCAAGAAGGAATACTGGATTCCCAGAATTCACAGGAGAAGGTCATGCCCACACAGAGGTCTCAATGACTATCTCCAGATTGACAGGCTAGACTCCACCCCTCCACTCCTAATCCTCAACTTGACAACAGATTAGGTGATTGCCACAGGCTTCTAGTATGAATGGAAGGTCATTGTTTACGTTAGTGCTCACTCTTTGTGTTACACGGTCTTGGGCCTTTGACAAATGTCATCTAATGCCATGTGTCCACTGCATCACAGAATCCCACAGAATCATTCAGCTGCCCTTAAAATGTCCTGTGCTCTGCACATCCATCCCCTCTTTGGGACCCCTGGAAGACAGTGACCTTTCCCACTACCTCTAATGCTTTGCCTTTTCCGGAATTTCGCGTGTTGGCATTGGGCCGTGTGTGACTTTTGCAGACTGCCTTCTTTCATTTTCCCGCCACGTCTTTCTGTAGCTTGATGCACACCTTTCACCAAAGCAAAGCCAAAACCAAACCACGCCCTAGACAGACACTTGATGAATGCCCCATACCTCTCGGCCCCCTCTTCGGTGAAATGGTGGCAGTGCTCACACCGGCCTCACGTGTCAAGAAAGACAATGCACATCAAAGCCGTCCTGTCAGGCCCCAGGTGCTTGCTCGGAAATGTTAGTCCTTGCAACGACTCGTCCTTCATCCCTCAACCCAGGGAAGCCTCCCTGGGCGGTGCCTTCCCAAGCCACCTGCCCACCTATGAGCTCCTGCAGCTGCCTATGCATGCCTCACCCAGAGCCTGGCGCGGGGTGGGTAGGTCTGCCCACCTCCATGAGCTCTCTCAGATCCGAAACACCGCTCCCCAGTATTCCCCCGACCCCAGCAGATCTCCTGGCCCCAGAACGCTCTCTCTGGTGTCATGGGGAAGGAGCGGGATGGGGTATGTGTGCCCTGGGCTTATCTTTCTGTCTTCAGTTACCCTGCTGGCAAGAATACACAGGTGAGATGGCATTCTGGGTCTCCCTCTGTCCTTCCTTCTATGTGAGTCTACTGGGTCATGTGAATTCTCCCCACAGAGAAGCAGCTTATTTAAGCTTCAGGTTAAATAATTCAGCATCTGGTACCTGGTAAGTACTCAGTAAATGTCCCAAAGTAATTTAAAGGTGTGCCTCGGGCTTCTGGAATTTCTAATCATCTCTGTGTCCATCCACATAATTTGCTCATATTCGATGAGACTTGTGGGCTCTGGTTTATAAAAAAGATTTATAAGAAAACAAGCCTGTGGTTTATAAAAAAGATTTCAGAGCTCAAATCCCAAGCAGAGGGGAGGAAGCCCCGGAGAGAAAGAGTCCAGAATCTCATTGAAGCTGACACAGAGACAACATAAAGCCAAAGCAAACTCCCCCAGCCCCACTCATGAATATAGATGTGGGAATCCTAGAATACCAAACTACCAGCAAATTGAATTCAGCAGTATATTAAAAGAATAATTTACCGCAACCTCCCACAAACTATGCAAAGCTATTTGAATATTAGAGAACCTGTTTCTATACCATACTTTAGCCCAAATAAGACATGTGCTCTATGTTTTTTGCAAGCTATGCCCCTCCCTCTTGTGCTAGTTTCCTGTGTGTGCTATGTGCATTATATGCAAGTGCAGGTTATTTACATGGGTGTGTTGGATGTTGAAAAGATGGGTGAAATAAGACACCTTTTATGGTGATCTCAATGAGAGCAGGAAAATCATTTATGAAGCCTCCTCAATGATTCCTATAGGGGACATTCATTAAAATCCTAGAAGGAGGTACAGAGGGCACACGTGGGATATTTGAGCAGGGCGTCTCTCATGGGGGTACCCTCCATGTCAGAGTACCCTTCAGATATGAGAGAAACACCCCGATTTCAGAAGGTATGCTGGGAGATAAAACCTCTATTGTGTTTCAAATAACAACCAAATTCCTAATAGGGCAGAAAGGCCCTACAAGGCCTCAGCCTCCGGTTACCCCTCTCGGGCCCTCTAGTAGGGTCTAAGAAATAAAAACCATCAGATGCTCTTTGTTCTGGACTTTGGCCCCACCCTTCATAAGGAATTGGCACAAGCAAGGATGAATATTTATGTAGAACAAAGGAACCAGGTAGCTGATCATGTTTTCCGGTGGTCTCATATGGCAGAGACTCTGTGTGGCAGTCCCCTAATCTGGTGTCAATTTGAGAATTAAGAGTGTAGGGGTGGACTCTAGCCTGTCAATCTGGAGATAACCAAGGAGACCTCTGTGTGGGCATGGCCTCCTCCTGAGAATTCTGGTACTTCCTTCTTGGAAGCAGGAGACACTCTCTCACTCACTTGGACACTCTCTACTGACAAGGTTACTTCCTGAGAGCTACCCTATTGCCCTGAGCTGAACAAGCACATGGATGTAGCCAGGTCTCTGAAGCCAGAGAAGCCACAGAGACCCCTCCCCGCCAGCACTGAGATGCTTACAACGTCACTGGATCCAAAGACTTGCTACCCACTGACTTGTGATCGTCCTGCATTTGGCTTCATTGCATGTGTTTCATGTGTCTGAAGAGGACTTTATAGATTGGTATCAGACATATAGGCTAATAGCAGACTTATGGCCTTGGACTAGACTGGGTTGTGATGTTTTCTTAATGTGCAATTACCCTTTATGTAACATTCTCTTATATACATATGAGTTTCTATGAATTTGTTTCTCTAGTCTACCCAGATTGACACACTCTGGTTCCCAGGGACCGTCATGATAGAAGCTCAAGGAACAGCATCCTGGTTCCTGTGGCTAATCCTGGTGGTGATGCAAGGTGCAGCAGCCCCACTCAGGCACAGATGCCCTGTTCAGTGTCCTCTCTGCTCTGTGCCATCCCTGGGCTTTGGAGCCCACTGCCCAGCCATACATTGTTTCTGCTTGCCAAGCCTTCCCGGTGACTCTCTGAGCTGTTCAAGATTCTCCTTTTCCCACTCCCTTCTGTACCCTTTCCCCTCCCTCATGAACCCTTGATAGTTTATAAGTTATTATTATTTTGTCATATTGAATGCTGTCCAATGTCTCCCTTCACCCACTTCCCTGTTGTGCAAAACCCAGGGAAGAAATTATAGGTAGATCCTTATCATCGGTTCCCCCTTTTGACTCCACCTGTGTGACCACAAGGCATTGAAGGGATCAGGTATCAGGCATCAAAGAACTAAAAATTTATCATTATAAATGAGGGGAAGTACAGATTGGGAACCCAAGGTCCATCTGCAAGGGAACTAACATCCCATTACAGAGGCGTTGTGGGGAGGAGACGAGCCAAGGCGAACAGAGTAGCAATGATGAAATATGCAACTTTCCTCTAGTTCTCAAATGCTTTCTCCCTCCCACTATCAAGATCCCAATTCTACCTTATAAATTCGGTTAGACCAGAGGATGTACACTGGTACAGATAGGAACCAGAAACATGGGAAATCCAGGACAGATGATCTCTTTAGGACCAATGGGGCAATTGGTGATACCAGGAGGATGGAAGGAAGGTGGAGTAGAAAGGAGGAATAGACTATAAGGAAAATCTTATTTTTAAAAAGAATAAAGCAAGAATTATGAATAGTAATCTTTCTTTGTCCATACACCTCTTTTTTCACATAACAAAGTTGAGTTCATGGTGGTATAATTTGTGTATACTAAAATTAGTACCTCTAAATTACTATGGATTTTTAAACCTTACCACTTATAAAATATAGAATATATACTTCTATATCCATCACCACAAAAAAGTCTCTTCAGATGCTTTGTAGTTAACCCCCTTCCTTAACAACCATGTGATTCTTGTACAAATAATTTTGCCCCTTATCTAAATTCCAAAAACCAACTTACTGCCATGAAGTCAATTTTCATGCATGGTGACTGCCCTTGGGGGTTTGAGACTGTAACTCTCCACAGGAATAACGAGTCTCATCTTTCTCCCACAGAAGAACTGGTAGTTTTGAACCGCTGACCTCATGGTTAGCAATCCAATGCATGACCATTACATGTCCCCTGCATAAGAGTATATGGACAAGACCATATGGCAGACTTTTACATTCTGGTGATTTCCCATAGCATAATGCTTTTCAGATGCCTCCCTCTGCATGAGGAACATTTGCTGGCATAACCAGAACTCATTGCCACTGAGTAGATTCTGACTAATGGGGACCCTTATTGGACAAAAGGAGCTGCCCTTCTGGATTTCTGAGGCTACAAATCTCTGCAGGACCAGTAAGCCTCACCTTTCTCCCCTAGAGCTGCTGGTGGGTTTGAACTGCTGGCATTTTGGTTGTCAGCCCCCCATGTAACCCACTATGACACCTATTCCCTTGTATGGATGTACCAAAATTTGTTTATTCAGTCAGTGATTGATGGGCATATGGATTTTTTTTTCTGATCTTTGACAATAATGAATGAAGCTGGTATAGAAATTTATATACAGGTTTTTGTGTGGACATTTACCTCCATTTTCTTGGATAAGCATCAAAGAATGAAGACAATGGATTAAACTAAGCGAATATACAACTTTAAAAGAAACTGTCCAATTATTTTCCAAAGTCTCTGCACTGTTTTGCGTCCCTACTGATAGATGTGAGTTGTAGCTGCTCTGAGTACTTTCTAGCTCTTAGTGTTGCCAGTCTTTTTCATTTTAGTATTCTAGAAGAAGTATAAGTTCGATTTTAATTTTTCTTTCTCTAACAATCGGCTATTTAGCATATGTTAATGAGTCTACTTGTCACTGATTTATCTTTGGGGGTTAAGTATCCAAATTCTTTTCCCATTTATTTTGAGGGGATTACTGTTTGTCATCTTGGGAGAAGGATGGAGATTTCTACTCTCTGTAAAGAGTTACAGGTCAGGAAACTCAAAAGGGCAGTTCTACCCTCTCCGACAGGTCAGAATTGACTTGATGGAGAAGTTTGGTCTTTTTTGGGGGGGAATAAGTAATAAAGTTTCTTTGTGTAGTCTAAGTATATAAATGTATTCTGAATATGTTCTTTGTCAGTGTTCAATTTGCAACTTCTTTCTCCCACCTTGTAGCTTCTCTTTTCATTTTCTTAACAATGTCTTTCGAAAAGCAGTTTCCATTTTTATAAAATCAATTTACCAAATCATTTTTTTATTTTATGGTTCCTGCTCTTTATCACCTATCTAAGAAATTATTGCATTACAAACATCATGATTAATAATCAATATGATTACATACTGTAAAAACTCAAGTTGCAACTATAGAGAAGGAATAAGGAGAATTCAGTAAACTAATTGGTTATAGAAGAAAAATGGAAAGAAAATCAATGACTTTTCTATATACCAACAGTAATCACTTTAAAAATATAGCATGAAAATACAGAATCTAAACACAGCAGTAGCAAAAGACATAACCCAAAAATTCACTGCCATTGAATAGATCCCAACACAGGGGTGCCCTGTGGAACAGAATAGAACTGCCCCATGGGGTTTCATCCTTGCAGAAGCAAACTGGCCCATCTTCTCCTAGGAACAAGCTCGTGGAGTGAATTGTTGTGCCAGTGCCTACAAATTTTTCTAATGATTTTATTGGGGGGTTGTACAGCTCTTATCAGAATCCATACATCATTCCATTATGTCAAGCACATTTGCACATATGTTGCCATCATCATTCTCAAAACATTTTCTCTCCACATGAGCCCTGGGTATCAGCTCATTTTTCCCCTCTGTTCCTCCCTTCCTCATGAACCCTTGATGCTTTATAAATTATTATCATTATTTCACAAATAAACGTAAGAAAGGAAATGCAGGGCTTTCATAGTGAAAATCAGAAAATTGTGCTGATGATGTTAAAGAAGATAACTAAAGGAAGAAAACACCTGTCCATCCCTGAGGCAGAAAAAAATCAGTATTAGATGTTCATTTCACAAATAAATTTATAATATTGGAAATATTATTGGAACATGGAGAAGTGATTCTAAATTTTATCTAGAGAGTCAATGGGGAAAATTGTCTGGAAAAAGTGTCTTGCAGAAGAGAGAGGAGGATGGAAATGGTCTATAAACATGAGTAAAATTCTATGTGAAGGACTCAGAATCAGATGACATCCTATGCCAGCCTGGTTAGACAGGTACGCCGACAACAGGACCTAAGGTCCAATGAAACCTGCAAGAGCTTAATTTAACAGGACTACTTTGTATTTTTGTGCTTCAAGTGGGAAAATATTTAAGTTTA
>PVJH01006961.1:0-96342 GCA_004026705.1 Nesogale talazaci
GTACTTCATTACCGAGTCTCGGATTCATTTTATGAGACATTTCTGTGCTGTTTGTGATTTATTTGAAAATTTCAAAATTATTGATCTTTTTAAAATTCTTTGAGGCTGTTGTAAAGTGCCATAGAGTTGGTTCTTGCTCACAGTGACCCTGCACTCTTTGGTCCTGTGCCAATTTAAAATTTATTGTCATAGGTTTTTACCCATTGTAGCCCCTGTACCAGTCTATCTCATTGAGGGTTGTTTGCCTTTGCTCTGACCCTTGACTTTACCAACAGGGTATCTCTCCTAGGCTGAGCTCTTTAAAGAAGCAAGAGCAGTGAAGTTTTTATACATATATATCAAAGAAAACACACCTAAAATGTACTGCTACTGAGTTGATTGTGACTCAAAGTAATGCTATACAATAGGGTAGAACTGCCCCTTTGAGTTTCTGAGACAGCAGCTCTTTACAAGAGCAGACTCATCTTTTTCCCAGTGGTGCTCACAGTGGCTTTGAACTTCTAGCCACAGAACCATTATAGCAGCTGGGATATATAGAGAGAGACAGACAAAAAGAGAGTTTATGTCAAGGAAGTAGTTCACATAGTGGATGAAGCCTATTAGGTTTCATATTGAACTGTAGGTCAATCAAGGAAATTCAGTATCTGAACCAAGCAAAAAGAAAGCAACCCCGCACCCCCACCCTCACATAGAGTATTTCCTTATATTGGAAACAGGGCCACTCCAGCCAGGAAACTTCATCAAGGGGGGGGGGGGGCAGAGGCACATGATCTTAACTGCCCAACCACTAAATCCTAGCTCAGCCAACTTGACATAACCATATTGAACACACTGTCCTTCTTCATAGAATGCTGTCTCTCGGTGACATATTCAAAGTACAAGAGATGAAGCTTCTCCATCCTCACTTCTACACAGCAGCTTGGCTGTATTTCTTGCAGCAGCTTCTTCTCATTTTAACTTATGCCCCATCAGTAAATAAAGGTACTGGAAGTTTAATTATGTCCACATAATTAAGATTGACTCTACTTTGAGGAAACAGTTCCACTCTCTTTGTATTTTTTGTATTCTGACTGCCTTCCAACTTGAGGAGCTCATGTCTGGTGCTATATCAGAAGAGATCCCACTGTTATCCATAAGGTTTTCAATCACCAGTATTTCAGAAGTGAACCATCTTTTTCTTCTAAGTCTGATTTAGCTGGTCTTTGAAATATTGGTGGCAGGTCTTTCAGCAACACAGCAGCATACAAGTGACCACAAACCTACAAACTGATGACAAGTGATATTTTTTCATGTACTTCAAAAATATCTAAGTGTACTGATCTAATAAAACATCATGGAATACATTTGAATTACCATTATTGCTTCCAATTCTCTTTTATCAGCCAGTTATGTTTGAGAAAGTACCCAGTGACACTTGGTCTAGTACTTCAAATTATTTAGTAGCAATAATAATTAAGGACAAATATTATAATTTTACACTACAAAGTAATCCAGTACATGGAAATTCTTGGGAAATTTGATTTCTGACTTAAAAGTTAAATGTGCTTAGAAAGCTAATTTAATTTTTTATATATTAAAAAATTCAATGTTTTAATATTATATACTCTGAACCAGCAGTTTTCATGTGCTTTAGATCATTAGCCAGAGATAAATATAAATACAAAAAATTATGTATAAATTAAAATTAATCTATAGATAATACATTGCAAAGTAATAAAAATGTAGACAAAATGAAAATTATTTCCAACTTATGCCAAGAAGTATATGCTTTGAAGTTCCAACTTCAGATAGTGAGTGAGTAGCTTTCCTGACTAACTTTGCTGAAGATAACAACATATGACAAAGCTGCTGATATAGCTGAAAATACATGGTAACCCTGGTGGTGTAGTAGGTGAAACACTGGACTTCAAGCCACAAGATCAGCAGTTAGAAACCAACAGGCACTTTGCCAGAGAAAAGAGAAAGTAAGGTTTTCTCCTCCTGTAAAGAGTTAGAGCCTTAGAAATCCATAGGGGCAGTCCTATTCTGTCCTATTGAATCACTATGAGTCAATAGTAGTAAATTTGGATTTGGAACTAAAAGCACAATAAAAGCTCCACAAGCAGAATATGCACTTGAAAAGTTAATAGCAGCAATGAAATTGGCGTCTTTTAGGTAGTATTCCTAAAGTGTACTACTTAGTTTTCCTTTGGTCATGACAACAGAGAGCTACAGTCTCCTGGCTTGAATTTTCAGATGATATTATTAGGAAAGAAAACAAAAGTAATAAGTTAGGATCAAACTCATGTAAAGAGGCAAATATATTTCTCAAAATTCTTGGCTAATGAAAAAATTATGCATAAGTAGAGAGAGAAAAAAAGATCACAAAGGGGGGAGGAGCAAAAGGAACTCATAAGAAATTACAGTTAGTGACCAACACAGGGAATGAAGTTTGGAGTCTGAATCCAGTCAAATATTACTTTTCAGAGACACATACCAAAATTCTAACAAGATATACCATCACAAATCTGAAAACATGTGAAAAATAGAATTAAATTCTCCCAATGCAGGAAAATGAAAAATAATAGAATTATAACCCAGGCATACTATCACTAGACAAGCAGTTGAAGGTGCTATCATAACTATCATTTAAAATGTATATGTATAATTGATTAATTAAGAGCAAACCTCAGCAGAGAATACAAATTCTAGAGCTAAATAGTAAAATATCGTGCATATTTGTGTGGATGGTGACCATAAGATTAGTAAACATAAAAGACCACTTTAAATGTTTTCATTCTTAGTTGTTGTCAAGTCAGCTCCCACTCAGAGTAACATTAGGGACAACAAAATAAAACACTGCTCTATTTGACCTCATCTTTCCATTTTTAAGGTTTGGACCCATTGTTGCAGTCAATGTGCCAATCCGTGTCATTGAAGGTCTTTCTCTTTTTCACCAACCCTCAACATCACCACGTCTGATGCCCCTTTCCAGTGACACATCGAAAATGTGAGGCTCAAACTCTTTATGGAAACAGAAAGGCCCTCTTTCTCCTGAGGAACAACTGGTGGCTCAAACTGCTAAGTTTGTAGTTAGCAGTCCAATGATTGGCCTCTATGCCACCAGAACTTCAAAACAAACTTGTAAGACTGAAAAGAGGGAGCCAGTGATAACAGTCTGCAGAAATGACAATGGTAACGATATAGAAAGAGGGAATAGTATACCTAAAGACTTCCAAGTGAAGAGAAATTAAAGTAGTTTTAACTAGGGGACAGTTGGCCAAAACAATGTTGAGGGTGGGAGCCGACACTAGGAGTACTGCTAGAGTTAAGGCATATGGTAAATTTGTTATGTACACAACCCATTGTTGATGATCTAAGGATAGTTGCATGAATTAGGCACACAGGCTGAATGGTTTTGAATAGAAAAGAAATAGCATAGGCAAGAATACACAGATTTTATAGGCTATTTGCACATGTGTATTTATATTTGCTGGAAATGTGAATGTGGTAGAGCAAAATCAAGAAAAATTATGAAAACTAATTAAACATAAGTGAACACCTTAAAAGGATGAGTGTCTGTGCTGGGGGTTCAGGATCAGTGTCTTCAGGAACACTCTGGTCAATTGTCATAAGAGTACACAAACATGACGTGCTCGCTTTGGCAGCATATATATTTTTTAAAAAGTGCTCAAAGATGATGGTCTGTATCCTGCTTTAGTAAGGAGTGACTCAGACAATCACAAGGAGCCATATAACATGCTATTATTAGTCACATCACATCTTGTCTAGAGGAGATACAAGTGATGAAAATCAAAGAGATAGACACAATTAATCCAATAAGCTAGTGGACCATTGTGTTAGTTTGGGTAAACTAGAGAAACAAATCCATAAACACGCATGTATATATGAGAGTTTTATATAAGCTGTAATCATATATTAAGAAAGCGTTCCAACTCAGTCCAGTCCAAGCCCACAAGGCTGATATTAGCCCATATATCTGATACCAGTCTATAAAGTTATCTTCAGACTCAAGAAACACATGCAACGATGTTGAATGCAGGAAAATATCAAGTCACTTGAGCTTTGTCAAGAGCAGCAGCTCGAAGACACTACTACATTTTAATGATCTAGAGTATCTTTGGATCCAGTTGCGAGGTAAACATCTCAGCATTGGCAGGGGTCTCCAGGTGGCTCCTCCGGGGCCCTGCGCATGGGGTCTATCAGCATAGTGCCTTGTGTCTTGTCAGTATAGTGTTTCCAAGTGAGTGAGCAGTGAGAGAGACAGTGCCTCCTCCCTCCAAAGAGAAATACTGGATTTCCCAGAATTCTCAGAAGAAGGTCATGGCAACACAGAGATCTCATTGGCCATCTCCAGATTGGCAAGCTAGACTCCTCCCCACACTCTTAATCCTCAAGTTGACACCATATTAGGTAACTACCACAACCATAGCAAAAGAGTCTTCACCCAAAGATCAGAAAAATTAAATGGGTGCTCTGCTGCCACTACTGCAAAAGAGATATTTTTAGAAGGTCCTGAAAGAGGGAGAAAAAGGTGGAATAGAACTCAGGAACCCCTGAGTCTCTGGCCCTTAGTTACTCTTCAGGCAACATATCTCATCTTCATGGTTCAGTTGTTGGTCAAACAATAGGCAGATATGTAAAGGTAACAGTAACACTAGTCAGATACGCCTTAGAATAGCAAACCAGATGATATCCAAGGGGCAGGATAAATATCAGAAGGATTACAAAAGGATGAAGTGAGTAAGTGATGTTACTGTACAAATCATGACAAATGAACTGAAGCGAAATGTACATGAATGTTGAGATTGAAATCAATTATCTTCTTCTCTGTTAATCCATCCAATCACGATTCTTTTTGAAGAACTCAAAGACTCAACGATTTAAAAAGAAGAAAGTATATAGATAGAACCATCATCAAAAAACTAATAAAATACAAAAATAAGGATATAATACTGAATAGATCTAGTATGACTTATGGGAATATATTGATAGCAAGGACAATGGAAATATATAACCAGTTGAAAGAAAAAAACCCTGTTAATCATAAATGCTATATATAATTAAAGTATGGTTTAGTGATCTAGTATTATTACAAATACTACAAACGAGTGATCCTAACAATAAATTCATTTTCTCAGTATTTAGGAGGTCAGATGTCAAGCTTCATTGTGCTGACTCTAGTGAAGAGTCTTCCATTTCTACTGGAGCAAAAAGAAGGAGCTGTGTCTTCAAGCTGCTGCTCTTGGCAAACTTCATATGACTCGCCATCTCTTCTTCCTTGTCTTTGCTGCTTCATTCACTTGTTTATTCTTCTTTTTAAATAGTTTTACATATTATGCAATTTACTCCAGATTAAAGGTTTATCTTAAAGCAAGCAGCCATTTAAGGGAGGTGTCAACCAAATTTACATGGAAGACTCTATAATTCTTTTTTATTTATTTCATCTTCATATACATGTGTGTGTGTATACACGTTTTATTTAAGTGAACTCAGAATTCTTATACTAAATACCTGTAGTTGTTTTACTTTGGTCCAATAGTATTCTGAACGTCTGCTTTCTTTCTTTCTTTTACATCATTTTATTGGAGGCTCAAACAACTCTTAGCACAATCCATCCATCCATCCATTGTGTGTCCAGCACATTTGTACACTTGCTGCCCTCATGATTCTCAAAATATCTGCGTGGCCTGCTCCTGTGCCAGCCTCACAATTGTTGCTGTGCTGAAGTTCATTGCTGCAGACATTGTGTCAATCCATCTTGCTGACGGTTTTCCTCTTTATCACTGTTCCTCTGCTTTACCAAGCACAAGGCCTTCTCCAGAGACCAGACTCTCCTGAAAATACGAAAAGATCAAGTGGCACCATCCTTGCCCCGAAGGTGCTCTCTGTTCGTACTTCTTCCCCCAATAGATTAGTTTGTCCTTTTCGCAGTCCATGGCATTTTCACCACTAGGCTGCCTTAATCCAATCATTGTGGGTGGCAAAGGCCCTGTATTATGCCTTCCTTAAAAATGCTAACTCAGTGACTGTAATGATGGCCTCAAATATAGCAACATGTTCTCCTTGATGGTTGTTTCTTCTTCTTCTTCTTCTTCTTCTTCTTCTTCTTCTTCTTCTTCTTCTTCTTCTTCTTCTTCTTCTTCTTCTTCTCTATGCTTCCACTTTACCAAGCCTGATGTCCTAGATGTATTTCTTCCAAGCCAGATGATAGTTCTGCTGGAAGTTCATGACACACTCGTATCCTTTGCCAGAATTCAAGCACATTCACTCTTTTATCTTCTTTCTTTAATATCTTTTGCTTATTTTATATATAATTTCCCTCCATGTCTTTCCACAACTCATCTGGTACTTTGGTCATTAATGTTCAATATGTCATGTATATGTTTGAAATGACCTCTTAATTTGTATACATATGCTGAAGGTTGTACTTTGTCTTTTGTAGACTTGCTTTATTTTTACCAACTTCAACTTGGATCCGCATGCGAGTTATTGATAATTTGTTCAACAGTCATGTCCTGGCCTCAGTCTGACTGATAATATTAGCTTCTCCATCATCTTTTTCCACAGATGTACTTCATTTGATTCCTGTATCTTCTATGCATTAAGAGCATGTATATATGCACCATCAATCTCATTTGGGAAAAAAGATATTTGTAATTAATAAATTGTTGGTCTTACAAAATTATGTAACTGTATATCTGGCTGATCTATCACTAAGGCCAATATTTAGCCTCAATTGCTCATTCTTCTTCATAGTTCCTAACTTTTGCAACCCATTCACCAGTAATTACTAGTGTATCTTCATTGCATTTTGTATCAATTTCAGATGGTAGAAATTTGAAAATCTTCCATTTTCTTATTTTTGATATCAGTAACTTGTGTGTTAATTTAAATAATAGTCATATTAATTTGGTATGTATTTTAAGTTTATGAACTTCTGGAAAGCACTAGAATTTTCTTTTTAACAATTAGTGCAATATCTTCTTCTTTATTTGTCTTCTCGGCTATAGTTGACTGTGATTGTCTCATGCAAATATGAACAGTCAATTTGAGTTCACTTATGCCCGGGTTATCTACCTTGATGTATTCCATTTCATTTTTTGTAATTTACAAGTTTTCTAAATTTATTTTGTATTTCCAAGTTATACTTAGTAATAAGTAAAAAATGCTCTTCTGTCAGTTGCTCATCCTATGATGGCCTAGGTGTTGCTGTGATTCTAAAAGATGTATTTGAAAACCGTCATAGCAACAGGTAATAATTTTAGTCTAAATTATATGAGAAATAGGGCTGAGCCCCAGTGGCTGACTGCTGGCAGTTTTTAAATACTAACAAAGTCATCTGTGGTGGGAAGATTTTAGGTAACTTTCAGACTAAGAAAAAGTCAGTAGAATAACCTGGTGATCCAGTTTTGAAAAGTTTGACTCCTCAAAGTCTTATGAATAGCTGAAGACTGTGGTCTGATATAGTGTCAAAAAATGAACTCCTGAAATTGGAACATGCTCAAAATATGATTGGGGGAAACTGCTTCCTCAAAATTAGTCAACCTTAATGATGTGGCTGGAGTAAAGTTTTCAAGACCTTCAGTTGCTGATGTTGAATGAATTAAAATGAGACAATTATTCTTCTAGAATGACTAAAATGAAATTTTTCTTCAATAATATTGTAAGGGTGGGAACTTAAAAAATGACACTTGACTAGAAATAATACAAAATAGTTGTAGAATACTTAGGCAATATATATTTGCACTTCCTCAAATAAAGGTTTCATAAAAATATAAATAGGGAGGAGGAGGAAAGGTGGTGGTCTTGACTAGCCCAGGAACAAGTGACTAACAAGAGATTCAAAATCAGTGACAAGGTGGGTTTGAGAGGCACAATAGGGATTGATTAAGAGTAATGTAACAGAGAGAAAATACTGAAATCCCAATAGACATCAAGCATGATAGTGGGACAAGAGGAAAGTAAAAGGAAATAGAGGAAAGAACTGGGTGGTAAAGGGCATTTATAGAGGTCTAAATATAGGCATGTTCATAGGTGAATATATTTTTATAGGACAATGGGGAAATAGATCAACCTGTATATACGTATAGCATTAGTATTGGGACAGCAGATGGCCATTGAACCTCCACTCAAGTACTTCCTCAGTGCAAGAACATTTTGTTCTAGTAAATTGACATTCCATGATGCTCACCTTACTGACATGATTACTGAAAACAGATGTGTGCATAAGTAAAGGTGGTGAAGAAAGAGGACGGTGACCAGCTATCAAAAGATGTGGCATCTGGGGTCTTAATTGCTTGAAAGTAAGCAAGCAGCCATCTAGCTCAGAAACAACAAAGCCCCCATGGAAGAAGCACACCATCCTGTATGACCACGAGGTGCCAAAGAGATCAGTTATCAGTATTTAAGAACTAAAACTCATAACATTGCATGTTTACCTCTGATATCATCACCGACAAGTGGTAGCATAGCAAATGTGGTAAAGAAAGCTGATGGTGTCTGGCTATCAAAACATGTAGCACCTGGGGTCTTAAAGGCTTGAAGGTGAACAAGCAACCATTTAGCTCGGAAACAACAAAGCTCATATGAAGAAACACATCAGCCTGTGTGACTGCAAAGTGTTTAAGGGATCCAGTGTCAGGCATCAAAGAACTAAAAATTGTATCTTTACAAATGAGGGAGAGAACAGAGTAGGAACCCAAAACCCATCAATAAGTGAAGGAACATCCCCTCAAAGAGTGGTTGCAGGGAGGAAAGGAAGCAGTCAAGGTACAGTGTGACAACAATGATGTATGCAATTTTTCTCTAGTTCTCAAATGCTTCCTCCCACCCACTATCATGATCCCAATGCTACCTTACAAATCCGGCTAAACCAGGGGATGTACACTGGAGCCAGAAACATGGGAAATTCAGAATAGATAATCCCTTCAGGACCAATGGTGGTTGCAGTGATACCAGGAGGGTGGAAAGAGGGTGGAGTGGAATGGGGGAACCAATTGCAGGGATTTACATATGACCTCTCTGAAGTAAAGTACGGACAACAGGGAAATCGATGAAGGGGCACATTGGACAGAGTACAATACAATAAAGTAATAACAATATGTAAATTAGTAAGGATTCATAGGGAGGGGGAATGAGGGAGGAAGGGAAATATAGGGAGCTGGTACTGGGGACCCAAGTGGAGGGAGGATGTTTCAGGGTGATGATGGCAACGGGTGTAAAAATGTGTTATGCATACAATTGATGTATGTATTGATCGTGATGGGAATTGTATGAGTCTCCAATAAAATGATTTATTAAAACAAAAAATCCAAGACAGGTAATTCAGAGAGACAGTAAGTTGATTCTTACTGCCTTAGGGTTATGTCAGGGGAAGTTGGAGTAACTGGAAGCAAGTAATCATGGTTTTAAGAATGAAAAAATATAATTCTAAAATTGATTACTGCTATGATTGAATTGTTCTTTCATATCTTTGAACCACTGAATTGTGTGGTACATTAATTATATGCCAAAATATCTGTTTCATAAACTAGTGAACAAATTCTTATAGAATCTAAACATTTTTCTGATTCTTGTGATAAATATATATGGAATATTTGCAGCAATCTATATTTCTCATATAATTTTTTTTGTTTTTTGTTTTTTGGGGTTTTTTTGGCATGACTGCTCTCTGGTGGTGGGAGTGGGAGGCCCAGACCCACTGCTAGAATTGAACCTCCATCCCAGTGGGCCGCAGTCAGCCACCGGGGCTCAGCCCTATTTCTCATATAATTTAGACTAAAATTATTACCTGTTGCTATGATTGAAAGTTAATCAAAAGTACATTTGAATTACTCCTTTAAATATGTTTTACCAGATGTGTCAAAATATGTGTTTACTAGATTCTTCTAGAGGATAACTAAGCATGAATTATGCTTTTATATATCAAATTGCTTAATTTAAATAAAAACATGCTTTGCAAAAAGATATAAATATACACATGCATATATATGTGCATGTTTTCTCAAATGTTTATAACACACAGGCAATATTTCAATATCACAATTTGTTTAAATAAAATTTTTAGTTGCTTACTAAAACACTAAAGGAATCTAAGTATTAAGTTTTATGAGGTTATTTAATAAACTATGTTACACCCATATCATAGATATCATAACTGTAACAATCCAAAAGAAAGTACCTGTGTGCATCTATATGCACATAAGCACAAACTTTGAATGTTATGAGTGCATAATCCAAGTTAAGCGCATACATATCACACAGAACAATATATGTACCTCTCCACCATTTGTCTGTCAGCTTGTCGTACTGTGATGACTTTTGTGTTGCTGTGATCCTGAAAACTAAGTCACTGGTATTTCTAATATCAGCAAAGTCACACAAAGTGTGGGAGCTGAGGAACTTCCAGACTAAGAACCAACAATGAAGATGGACTTGGCACCCCACTTCGGAGGAAGAAGCTGCTGACAGATTCAAACCATTGTCGGATACTGAATACCTGTACAAAGGAAACCAAAAATCATCTGAGTCAGTGCCAGAGAACAGGCCTCTCAGGTCTAGAGCACAGGAAGTGAGAGTGGAGAGGAGCTGATTTCTTGAAGGGAAGTTGACTATGTTGCCATGAGTTGGGTAAAGTCTATGGACCATGGTGACATGAGCTGGATAGAGTTTATGGGATTAGAGCTTCCAGAATGTTCATTTTGCAATGGGGTATGACTCAAGGTAAGAAGGAAAAGCTGCAATAATCATCAATCAATGAAAACTGGAATGTGCAAATTATGAATTTAAGATAATTGGAACTGGTCAAAAATGTAATGGGATGCATGAAAATTTATATCCTAGGTATTCGTACTCTGAAATGGACTGGTAAAAGTGATTTAAATTAGAAAATCATGGGACTTACTAGACCAGGTATAATATAGTCAAGAGAAATGGTGTGGCATTCAATGTCAGAAAGAATCTTGCTAGATCCATCATAGGGTTATGCTTGCCCAACTTCAAGGAAATTCAATCAATACAACTATGATGAAAATTGATTCACCAACCAAAAAAAAAAACTATTGATAAAGTAATTGAAAAATTCTACTAACTTTAATCTATAATTGATCAAATATAAAATCAAGATTCATTGATAATTATTGGCAATAAGAATGCAAAAAATGGAAACAAAGAAGAAGGAAGAGTTGTTGAAAAATATGGACATGGGGATAGAAATGAAACTGGAAATTGCATGATGGAATTTGAAAAATCAATGACTTGCTCATAGCAAATATCTTTTCAACAACACAAAGGGTGACTATCCATGTAGAGTTCACCAGATAGAATACACAGAAATCAAATTGATTATATATGTGTGAAGATATTATGAACATTGTGGCAATCACTAATCAGGTGTCAATTTCAGGATTGGGAGTTTAGGGGTGGAGTCTAGCCTGTCAATCTGGAGATAGCCAATGAGACCTCTGTGTAGACATGACTGTAGAATTCTGGGAAATCTACCTACACTTTTCTCTTGGAAATGAGAGATTTATGGCTCAGTCCCTTGGAGATGGTCTACTGACAAGACACAAGACTGACTCCCTGTGAGACATCCCAGAGGAGAAGCCACATGGGCTTACCTTGAAGGAACTAGACCTCTGAAACTGGAAAAGCCACACAGAGACTTCAGCCAGTGTTGAGTTGCTTGAGAAGCCACAAAGAGGTCCTTGCCAACACTGAGATGCTTCTATCACTCCTGAATACACAAGACTGCACCCACTGGCCTGTGATTGCCCTGGTGTCATGCATGTGCCTCATGAATCTGCAGAAGACTTTATAGACTGATATCAGACATATGGGCTATTATTAGACTTGTGGGCTTGGACTGAACTGGGTTGAGATGTTTTCTTAATGTACAGTTGATCTTGTATGCACAAACCCTTTCTTATACACATATGAGTGTTTATGTATCTGTTTCTCTAGTCTACCTGGACTAATACTAATACTAATACTCAGTATCAACCAATAAAAGCAGACCAAGGGTATACTGAGAAACAAACTATAAATTGCTCATATATAAGGTCATATTGAAGTTTAAGAAAATGAAAACAATTCTACAAGAGGCAAAATTCGACCTTGACTCTAACCCATCTGCATTTTAAGAACATTTCAAGAAAATTAGACACATTGAACACTATTGACAGAAGACTAATGAGTGATGGGAGAATATCAAGACTATCATTGTCTAAGAAAGCAAAAGGTCATTTAAAAGACAGGAAAGAAAGAAAAGATACAATTGGATGTCAGAAAAGACTCTGCAATTTTATATTAATCATGGAGTATCTAAAGCAAATGGGAAAGAAAGAAGAAATCAAGGGGTTGAATAGAACTTTCAAAGGATAGCTCCAGAAGTCAAGGCCAAGTATTACAATGAAATGTGCAAGGACCTAGAATCAGAAAAGCAAAAGTGGAGAACATGCTCAGCATGGCTGAAACTGGAAAAACTCAAGGGAAAAAAAGCAGTCCTCATATTGCAGTTTTGAAACATTCTACAGACAAAATATTGAAGAATCCAGATGCATCAAGGGGAAATTGAAAGAATACAGAGTCATTATATCTAAAAAGAATAATTGTCATTCTATCATGTCAGGATGTAATATATAAGCAAGCGCCAATGATGCTAAAGGAAGAAGTTCAAGCTGTACTGAATAAACTGGCCAAAAATAAGATTCTATGAATTGATGGAATACCCACTGAAATGTTTCGGAAAGCTGAAGAAGCATGAGAAGCATTCACTTATTCCTGTCAGGAAATTTGGAAGATGACCCCCCCCCCCAAAAAAAATGTTCAAAGTATAGAACAATATCATTGACATCACATGCAGGTAAAATTTTGCTTAGAGTCCTCCAGCAGTGGCTGTAGCTACACACTGAAGGGAACTGCCGAAAATTCAGGATTCAGAACTCCAACTTCAGAGAAAGACGTGGAACAAAGGATGACATTGCTGATGTCAGATTAATCTTGGTTCAAAGCAGAGAATATCAGAGAGATGTTTACTTGTGTTTCATTGACTATGATTAGCCATTCAACTGTATGGATCATAATAAGCTATAGATAAGAATGAGGTAAGTGGGCTGAGCCCCGGTGGTGTAAGTGGTTGAGGGCGGGACGGCAGCCCGCGGGCTTGGCGGCGGCTCTCAGGAGCAGCGCTGGGTAGCGCCCACGACCACCAGCGGGCAGCGATCTCCCGCCGCCCCTCCAAAAAGAGGATGACGTAAGTACGGGAATCCCATAATACTTCATTGTGCTAGTGAACAACTTATATTTGGATCAAGAGACAGCTATGAAAATATAACAAGGAAATCCTGCAGGGTTTAAAGTCAGGAAAGGTGTGGGATAGAGGTGCATTCTCCCACCATGGACAAGTATGCATGCAAATCATTGGAGGAGCTGGATTATACGAAGATGACTGTGGGATCAGAACTGCAGGAAGACTTATTAACAAGCTGAATATGCAGATGACACAACCTTCCTTGCTGAAATTGAAAGGGAATGAAAGCATTTGCTAATGAAGATCAAGGATTTCATCCTTTAGCGTGGATTAAAACTCCATGTAAGGAAGACTGAAATCTTCACAACTGGATGAATGAAAAACATAATGATAAATGGAGGGCAATTTGAAGTTGTCAAGGATTTCCTCTTTCTTTCCACAAGCCATATTCTTAGAAGCAGCAGTCGGGAGAATACAAGCATTGGTAAACAGACTGCCCAAAATCTCTTTAAAGGACATACTTTGATGACTAAAATGTGTCTGACTCAAGTCATGATATTTTCCATTGCACCATATGCAAGTGAAAGTTGGATATTGAATAAGCAAGATTGTAGAAGAATGGATTCATTTTAAATGTGATGCTGGGAAGAGTATTGAAAATACCACAGCCTGCTAAAACCAATCTGTATTGAATGAGGTAAGGCCAGAGTGCTCCATAGAGGCCCAAATGGCGTGACACTGTCTTATATACTTTCGACTTCTCAGAGAGACCAGTCCTTGGAGAAGGACATCACGTTTGGTGAAGTGAAAGGGCAGTGAAGAAGAGGAAGGCCCTCAATACTGGACTCAGGCAGAGGAACAATTGTGAGAAGGGCACAGAGCCATCTGGTGTTTCTTTCTCTAGTCCATTGGGTCATTGTGGGTCAGAGACTCCTCAGAGTCACCTAGCAAAAACAGCATATGTACATCCATCTATCTGTGTGAGAATGTACTCAGAACAATATTAGTTAATCTAGAATTTGGCGGGGTAAAGTATGGTTTTATTTTCATCGTAAATTTTAAAGTTTCTTCACAACAGATTTTGCTTCTATCATGTTTTCCTAAAATCAGAATTCATTTGGTGTTTTTAGATGATGCTTTATACAGCAAAGAAGGTTCCTATTTAAAATTTTATACACATTTTCCTAAGAAGCTGGTTACAATTTCCACATTGTAACAGCATTCTGCTTGTTCTGCTTACATTGATGTAACGTCCCTTCCTTTGCTGGCCTTCTCATCTTAACTTTAGAATAAATGTTACCCATTTGATACCATATAGTTAATTGATTAAAAGAGACATTGTTCACATGATATTGCTGATTTTATTATCTAATCTATTATCCGGTTGAAAGTTGATCTCCAGTACTGGTTTCAGTTCTAGATCAAAATACAATTTTAAGGTGATGATTTTGAGAGTTCCAGTTGTCTCTTATCAATTCAGTAATTCTAGTCACTTTATGAAATTGAGTTTTTTATACCTCCACCACCCTAAAACAGGACTTTGTTTTCCTGAACAAAAGGATAGGTAGTGGTAGCCAGACGCCACCTCATAATTCTGATCTGAGGTTTGAACAAGCTGTAGTTAAAAAAAAAAAAAAAAAAGCTTTTAGTCCTGTGCACAAATTCTTTCCTGAGTTTTTTGTCCCTTAATTTTCTTTTATTCCAGATGAGTACAAATTAATAAGTGATGAATACTCATAATCTTTTAAGACCCCAGGCACTAATCAACAACGAGGGTGTAGAATACTAACTTTGTGAACTGTGCTATATCAATGGACTAATTCATCACACAAGAAGTCCTTCAACCCAGTGAAACAATTCCATGAGTTGTCTAAACATGTCCAGAAAGTCTCTATATCTCTTATCCCACAGTGAAGCACATACAAATATGCATTAACATATGCTTTTACTTACACTTAAATTTTGTGAGATGCATTCAAGTCTACCTATAGGTATATGTGTATACCCTACCTACCTATGTAGCCAAAAACATCATGTTTTCACTGTTCTTAAAAAAATTTGAATATATTACAGCATTTAGCAAAGTTGTCCCCTTTTCTTGTATTCTTCTTAGTGTTTTCATTTACCTAGTCAACTTGTGAATACTTCACATTTATTTGGTATTGTCTGTATCAACACCAAAAATAACAGTATTTAGTATTTAGTAAGTGATTTCCCTTCCTGCCCCACATACCCAATCTCTGGGAATCATTAAACTTTTTTTCTGTGAGTCTGTCTTCCTTTTATAATAATAGATATGTACAATATGTATTCTTTGTGATTGACTTAATTTACTCAGCATAATGTCCTTCAGATTAATTCATATAGTTTTGTAGATCTGTTATCATTCTTTATAGTTGTCAACTGCAGACTATACCAGTCACCATTCAGTCATTGATGCACATTTTTGCTACTGTGAAGAATGACAGAATGAATATTTGTATGTATATGTCTACTGGTGCCAGTGTTCTTACATTTAGTATAGGATTTCTCAACCATGAATATTTCTATTTCCAGCTTTTAGAGAGAGCACATTTTCCATAGTGATTGTATTATTTTCCATTCTAACAGGACATGTGTAAGAGTTCTAATCTCCTCAGATATTCACTAGCATTTAGTGTTACTGCTCATATTGTTACATCATTTCCATTTTTCTGTAGTGAGATGGTATATCATTCTTTTATGGTGAGCTTTTTTTTCATCGATGTTGGCTATTATAGCCTCTTGGTTAAGTGCTCATGCCTGTTACCCATTTTTATTGTTTTTTGTCATCTTTTTCCTGTTGATATCTATTTTATTTTTTAAAAACATTTCTTTTCTAGACATATATTATTGGACAATAGAACAAACATTAAAATGAGGATTCAATTGATATTGTATATTTGTTATATCCCCTTCAGAGAAATTCTCAAGACTTGTTTTACAAAAGAGTATGGTTTGTTTTCATCCATTACTAATTTTAGTACTGGACATAGTAAAGATTATATAAAATATTTGAATTCATTAACAAGCTTATCCACTTATTGTTAGCAGCTACAATGGTTTTATAAGAGATTTTGAGTCTTTTTTTTTCTTTAGGCATCACTGCCCTCTGTTGGTGGGAGTGGGAGGCCCAGTCTTTGCTCCTAGGAGCTGGAATTGAACCTCCATCCCAGTGGGCCGCAGTCCCGTGCACAACCACTATGCCACCGGGGCTCAGCCCTGAGAGAAGATTTTGAAACAAATTATGACAATTAAAGGGTTTTTGTTGCCATTTTGAACTAGGAGTAGATTCGGACTCATTATGACCCTGTAAACAGAGTAGAACTATCTAGAGTTTACCAGGCTAAAATCTGTATGGCAGCAGATCACCAGATCTTTTCTCCCTAGAGCCAATTAGTGGGATCAATGGGGCCAAAGTTTTGGTTAGCAACCAAGTGCTTCATTGGGTCACTCAAAAAAACAGAATCAAACAACCCTCAAAAGCAAATTCCCTGCCATCAGTCTCTGCTGACTCACTCACAGTGACCCTATAGGACACTATGCACCACCACCACCTCAAGTTTACAAGACTAGAGTTTCTAAGACTCTAACTCTTTATAGGAGTAAAAAACGCCATCATTTTTCCATGGACCTGCTAATAGTTTCAAACTGCTGCCCTTGGGATTAGCAGCCCCACCAAGGCTTCCATGGGTTCTTAAATGAACAGCTAGAGTCATACTAATCTTCTGTCAACTACACAGTTCTTCTATTTCTCTTAAATAACTGAACTAAGAAATTCTGGTTCATACGATTTATTGAACAGTTTCAAAAGAACAGAAAGGATGTTTCCTTGTTCTATTCTGGCTTTGAGCACTACAAAATGAACTGCTTAAGGCAGGTCAGTGGGTTGAACCTACCAGGCATTACATGCAAGAAAGAAGAGAGTGTCTATTTCTGTAAAGATGTTTAAGTCTTAGAAGCCTCAACAGGCAGTTTTCAGGTCTCTTTGAATCGGAATAGATTTCATAGTAGTAAGAGATTGAGATGATTTCTTCAAGAATGTGTTTTCCTCCGTATTTATCTACATAACAATTAAATAAGAACTCTACAGGACTGTCTTGATCAATATAAACGTTTATCCTAAATAAAGAAAGATGCTCCTGTGTCTAAGTTTGTGATGGAAAACCATTCTTCTTAATCAATTACCATTGCTCTAATCAAGCACACAGGTGCCCAAACACGCACACATACACACAGAAAATATTGAGCGAGTTTCAGCAATCAAGTGGAAGAATTCGGTTTTGAACTTCTAAACATCTAGTCTGCCATTATCACCTATCACGATTAAAATTAGAAATCCTTCAAGTGTCACTAATTTAAATAGAGCTTTTGTTGTTTTATAAGGTCCAACGGGCCATTCAAAATAGTTGAATCAATTTCTTTTTCCTTATCATTGCACAATAATCAAATTCAGTCATTATAACACACAATTTTTTAGGTTCCTACAGCCTATGCAAAACAGGGTTGACATTTCAGGGGAATCTGAATATGCTTTAAAAACAAAGCGTTCAGGCTGAGCCCCGGTGGCGTAGTGGTTGTGCACAGGACTGTGGCCCACTGGGATGGAGGTTCAATTCCAGCTCCACGGAGCAAAGGCTGGGCCTCCTACTCCCACCACCAGAGGGTAGTGATGCCTAAAAAACAAACAAACAAAAAAACAAAGAGTTCATTCTTGACTTTTGCTTAATCTTTGTTATTAATTTGGATTTTTTAATGAAAATGAATTGCAGAGCAGCTGATAAATGTGCTTGTTGGTTGGTGATTTGAGGAACTATAGCTGTATCTGTTGGTTTAGCTTAGTTTCTTAGTGCTGCTTTCACAGAATTGAGCGCTGTATTTACAGCTACTTTAAGGTATTCTTATGCAACTGAAAAATAAAATTTACTTTCCTTCTCCGGTTGTTATAGTCTAATCATAAAGCTATAATTTTGTTTTTTTATATCTTTTCTGTTTTATAGTGTTCCATTTTTTTAAGCTTATACAGCAAACTATCAGTTTTTAATCCCATGATGACTGTCTTATTTCTGAGTCTTTTGAATTCATATTTTCCATAAGGTTTCAAAGCTACACTTCTTTATAAATTTTTAAAATATTTTCTTTTGACCTGTCATGTGAAGATATTGGAAGTTAGTAATAATAATAAGGCTATTTCTATGGAAATGATTTAGATATTATTGAATCAATCTGGCAATATGCTGAGCCATTCATGAATGGCTTGTTGAAATGCAATAAGCAGTTCATGAATACTTGGATTGAGGGAGTTTGTTTAAAACCAGAAACTTATAAATACCATCAGTGGCAGTAGAATTTATTCTATGGAATTCCAACTGGTTAAGAAACATCACACTTTTGAAACTCATCTTCAGCGCACTTACAACACTATGGAGATACAAGATATGACTTCAGGGTAATGAAGTTCATTTGGGGATTTGTAAGGTGGTGCTCTGCACACAATTCCAGAGACTCTTTTTTTTTTTTTTACTTTCATGGCATGGCATCTTCACTACAATCCACATGTAGTCTGCATTGTGTTAGTCCTGGGATTTGCTGTTATTTTATTGTCATACATTGTAAGTTAGTGTAAAGGAAGACACTTCATAACTGAACAAATGCCACTCAGATGTGCTAGGAGAGGAGCCTCATTTGTATCTGAAGAGCACAGGAAAATGAAAAGAAAATCTCATTGCTTGTAATCTTAGTGTGCATCCTTATTTAATCACAAACGCATTTTTAATTATTCCTCTTGATCCAAGAGACATTGACGTAAACAGTCCCCTACCATTATCCTAATAAAAGTGAACAACCTCTCAGTTCTGCCTTGATTTTTAGAAACAAGAGGGCATTTAGAAATGTTTATAAATTCTAGTTTCTACTAACATTTTTCCATATTTGATTTCTCTAGTCTATTACATTTGTGTTGTCACACAGGATTTGCAATCTGAAATTGCAAACATATTAGCACAGTGTGTAATGTCTGCCCAGAAGGTGTCCAGCATTCACAGTGAGCTGATTTCCAGAATTGTGCTGCACCAGCTCCCCAAGGAGATAAAGCTGCTCGTCCACCCTCCCGTCTCCCTTGTGGAGAATAGGTGGCAGCAACAATCCATGTGGGCAGAATCTGAAGAAATGGAAGAATGCAGTTGAGGAGGAGGAAGATGGCCCGTGCTCAGCAATGATGCAGTGAATGACACAGCTTCACTTCAACCGTGCTCTGTTTCTGTTTTAGACTAATGGTGTGCGAAGATTTTTCCCCTTGCTTTTTAAATTAGCAAACATAATCCTTCCTAAGCACCTGGCTGCCTTGCTTCTCGAGTGCATCGGTGTTTGTCTCTTTTCATCTGTGATTTTAATACAAAATATGAATGCCGTTTCACTGCTTTATGAGACTCACACGGTGCCTACTGGCATTTTTCCAAGGACAAGAATACTTAAAAATATATATCTTTGGATCAGAACTTCAAGTATTGAAATAATAAAGGGGGGAAGACAAGACTAAGCAAACCGCTAAGGGGGGGGGGGGTCGTGGTCCACTTTCCAAAAGTAACATTTAACAATCCTATTTCCCACACAGATTAAAAGAAATAAACTATTTCTTTCAGAATTGAAAAAAAAATAGAGGATCCTAACAAAATGTTCCACTTGCAGTTTTTCATTTTCTACCTCCAAAAAGGACATGTAAAATATAGAAGGACTTGTCGAGGATGATAAAAATAGTCAATTACGCAAACAGATTTTTGGTCACTTAGGACAAATATTGAAAATAGTATTATATTAACATACTAGTAACGTCTTTTTTTTGACATCACTGCCCTCTGGTGGGAGTAGGAGGCCCAGTCTTGCTCCCGGAGAGCTGCTGCTGGATTTGAATCACCAACCCTGTGAGCCACAGTCCTGCACACAATCTCTGCGCCACTGGGGCTCAGCCATTAGTAACTTCTTTTCTTCAATAACATGAGTGTTTAAATCCCCTTTGGTTGTTAGGTGAAGTTCAACCACCAGAGCTTCTGGATTGTTACAATTCGCTGTATACACATAATTCCCAAAGTACGCATTTTAAGGTTTGGGATAGATGATCACCAGGTTAAAGAAGGCCAATTTATGTACAACCCATACTTATGAACCCACTCCCACCCAAACTTAAGGCAAAGTTTATTGCACTACAGTTTTGAGTTAATGCAATGATTCACTGTAGAAAAGGAGTACTACTTGCTGCATGTAGCTAAACATTATTATTATGCTAAAGATACTTTGGAGTGACACAATGACTTCAACAATGGCCTCAAGCATGAGTACAATTTTGAGGCTGGTGCAGGACTGGCGACGTGGTGTTCTGCTGTTCCTGGGGTCTGCACCTACTCAATGACACAGAACCACAAAGGATGTTTACTGAAGCTAGAAGTGTTTCTTGACTTTTTTATCACAGTAAGGTACATTATATACCATACACTAGACACTAATTTGGCTAACTGGCATCAGAAATGAAAAATATTTAACTTCTGCATTACAAATTTGATTTGTAGATTGATTTAAGAGAAATCATTCATAATGACAGAACTGTTTCTATTGAACAGACACCATCAGTGTTGCTCATAATGACCCTTTGAGACTTGTCACACACAAGAATGCAGAGCAACAATAATTTCAGATCAAAACTACATTCTTCATAGCTAAATCTAATGGTAAGAAGATGCAAACACCTTAGAAGTTTCCATTTCTGCTGGATTTTGAAAGCAGTGATGATAGAGGAAGTTTAGGGGGTTGCATAAAGACAGTCCTTGCATGTGAGTCCTATAACATGAATCACAACCACCTCTCACTTAATGTACTCATTTTCTCTTTATTGTGAAAGCTCAAAGACACCAAGCCAACGCAATTACCATGTACAAAAGATGGAAAATAAAGAAATATGAATGGAAATATTGATGTATATGTAGAAATTAAATAAACTAAAGGCAAACAGACACATTGTGGCAGTCATCTAATCTGGTGTCAGTTTGGGACTGAGAGTGTAGGGGCAGAGTGTACTCTGTCAATCTGAAGATAGCCAAGAGACCTCTGTATGGGCATGGCCTTTTCCAGAGAATGCTGGGATATGTGATCATTCCTTCTTAAAGGTGGAGACTTATCTCTCTCTATTCACTTCCTTGGAGACTCTACTGACTACACTCACTGCCTGAGACTCGATTGACAAGGCTGGCTCCCTGCAAGACATCCCTGAGGAGAAGCCACATAGACCTACCCTGAGGCTACCAGACCTCTGAAGCTGGAGAAACCAGAGACAGACCTCTGCCAGTGCTGAGATGCGTACAACACCACTGGCTCCCAAGACTTTCTACCTCCTGGCCTGTGATCACACTGCATTTGGCATCATTGTATGTGTTGTGTGAGGCTGAAGAAGACTTTATAGATAGGTTTTGGACTGATGGGTTAATATCAGACTGATGACCTTGGACTGGGTTGAAATGTTTTACTAATGTCCAGTCAGCCTCTCTTGTATATAAAACTCTTTCTTATACACATATGAGTGTTTGTGAATTTGTTTCTCTCGTCTATCCAGACTAACACACACATAAGACTGTTCCAGGACTCTATTATTAAAAACAACTTTGTGCTACTGAGACCAGCTAAGCCTCTAGCAGGTGACTGCCTGCCTCTGACACTTTTTTGTTTTATTTTGATTAATAAAGCAAAAAATAGTAAAACCTGGAGAAAATAAAATAAAAACAATTATGAAACAAATGAGTATGAAATTGATAAAGTGCAAATAATTGTACACTGGTGAAATGTTCAACGTTGTGAGCATTCAGACTACTTTTGGAAATTCTTCATTGAAGGTGCCATTGAGTTGGTTACAACTCAAAGTGAAAGCAATGAAACACTGCCACTTCTTGCCCTATTCTCAAAATCTATGCTGTTTGAGCTCACTTTGAAGACCCATTGTCAAGCAGTATCATTGCGGTCCTTCCTCTTTTGGGTCATCCTCTACTAGACCCAGTATGATGTCTCTCTGAAGAGACTGGTCCCTCTTAAGAACTTGTCTTGATTCATGAGACCAATTCTAAACACCCTTGCTTCTAATGTGTAGTCTAAGAGGAATTTCTTCCAAGAGAGAAGAATTCATTCTCTTTTAAAAATGCTTTAAAAAACTGTAAATTAAGTGGAGGTTTATATTTGAGATCAACTTTTTATTCAACAGGTTAAACTATTAATAAAGTGCCTCTCAGGCTGAAGAGAGCTGGACAGATGATCCTTGCAGGACCAGGGGTGAGAGTGATGATGCCAGGTTAAACTATTAATAAAGTGCCTCTCAGGCTGAAGAGAGCTGGACAGATGATCCTTGCAGGACCAGGGGTGAGAGTGATGATGCCAGGAGGGTGTGAAGAGAAGGTGGTGTAGAAATGGGGAACCTATTATAGGGACCTACATAAGACCTCCTCTCTGGGGTACAGACAATGGGGAAATGGATGAAGACAGTGTATGATGATAAAATAATGATAATTTATCAATTATTAAGGGTTCATGGGGGTGGGGTTGTGGGGAGGGAGGGGAAATATGGGGAGCTGGTGCCGGGAGCCTAGGTATAAGGAGGATGTTTCAAGAATGATAATAGGCAACAAATGTGCAAATGTGGTCCGCATAAATTTGATGTATGTATTGATCATGATAGGGGATGTATGAGCCCCCAATAAAATGATTTATTTTAAAAAAAAGAGTGACTCCATTTGTCATTTAGTGGTTGGCTAATTTTGCTCAGCAAGAATGTCTGGTAATCTATGTAACAAAGTGCATCCTGATTTCATCAGTGTTTTTTAGGCATGCATGATATTCTATTATGTGTATATACACCAAAGTTTGTTTATTCATTCTTCTATTGATGGGCATTTATTTCCATCTTCTTGTACTTGTAAACAGTGCTGCAATGAACATTGGTATGCATATGCTTGTTCATTTTATGACTCTTACTTCTTCAGGATATACCAATCAGAGGGATTGCTGGATTGCATAGATCTCTATCTCCAGTTGTTTGAGGTAGGGTCATGTTACTTTCCATAGTGGTTGCACAAATTTACAGTTCCATCAGCATGTTTGAATCACTCTTAAGCCTCTTCAGTATTTGTTATTTTGTGCTTTGCTTTGAACTTGGCTGTCATTGTCTGTGTAATGCAGTATCTCATTATTTCTTTGATTTGTGTCTCCCAAATGACCAGTGATTGTGTGGCCATTTCTTTAAATGTTTGTTGGTCTTCTGAATTTGGAGAACTGCCTGTTCTTGACCTTATCTCACTTTTTAATTGGGTCATTCCTCTCTTTTTTATAGAGATATTGCAGTTTTCTAGAGATTAGTGATTGTCCATTGTGCTGTTGCCAAAAATTTTCCCATTCTGTGGGTTCTTACTTTACTTCTTGATGAAGTCTTTTCATGTAAATGTCTTATTTCTAGCAGTTTCCAATTATCTAAATGTCTATCTACTCAGTGTGCTTCCTTCATATCTGATGTTTGCAATGGGGTGCTTAAGTTTGTCCCAATTTTCTCACTGGTAATCTTTATAGCTTTATGATGTACATTTAGGTACCTAATCCATTTGGAATTTGATTTTTGAACATGGGATGAATTATGAGTCCTGGATTTTTCTTCTACAGATGAAATTCAGTTTTTCCAGCACCATTTGTTGAAGATACTATTTAGTATCTGTCTTGTTTAATATTTTCTGGCCTTCCTTTGTCTAGGATCAGTTGTTTGTAGGTGGAAGAATTTATTCCTGGAATCAGTATTCTGTTCCATTGCTACATGTCTTTATCATTGAGTCAGTACCATGGTGTGTCAGCTTCTGTGTTTTGTAATATGTTTTGAGTTTGGAAAGTGCATGGCCTCCTACTTTATTCTTCTCAGATTAGTCCATTCTTTCCTGATATATTAAATATTCAAATGCATAAATTTGGTTGCAATTCATTATCTAGTCTTTTCAAGCCTATATGATGATTTCAAATGTCTTGGGGTCAAGGATACTTTAGTTTTCAATGTGATACCTTTTGGGGACACTTTAAAAGGATCTCATATAGCAAGCTACTGAATGCAAAATGTCTTTAGATTTCATGATTACTGCTTCTGTGCACATTGATTGAGGATCCAAATAAGATGAAAAAAATTTTAAATAGTTTTATTGGCATATAATTCACATATACTAAAATTCAGTCATTCAATCACATTAAGAATATTTGTGCAATTGCCATCACAATCAACTTCAGAACACTTTCTTCTTGCATTCATTGTTGTTAATTCCCTATTTCTCCCCTCCTCTGCCAGGGCCCTAGGTATTTATCAACACAGCTACTCTATTTGGATCTACCTACCTGCATCTCATGTGCAGAAATCCATACAAAATACAAACAGGAAGCAAACAAATAAATTAAAAATCTCAACAATCACTAAGCAAAACATAGAAAAACCTCAACTTAAAAGAAAACAAAAAGCATCAAAAATTGAAAGAACTTTTACATGGGCCCAAAGGGAGATCAAATGAAAATATATTATATTTTAACCTAACTATATCTACCACAATTGACTTTGCATTGTACTCTGTCTGATAGCAAAGCTATTCACATCCCTTGACTATGATCGTAGCAAATTCACCTGCAGCTAATCCATAAAGGCTTTTAGGCTTTTACTGTAATCCAGAGCCTTTGCAACCCAGGTGGTTCAGAATTCAAGTTATGATGCCATTCCCTCCTTCTGATTGAATTTGCAAATTTATAGAGACTATTATTTAGAATCCCTGGATCAGACAGGCTGGTGTGCTTCTCCCATGTGAATCTGGTTGATGCTTCACTTAGATGGCTGCCTGTTTTAATACAACCCCTTATCCAAGATATTATTTCTGATAAACATGATAGCATTCAGATATTCAGCGACCTCTTCATGAGGGCAAGCATAGAGATAAATCATGGTATGAGAGCTAGTTGTTTCTAGATTGGACTGAGTGAGCACAAAATCCATTAATACATACCACATATTCTCAAATATAAGTCGACCTGAATATCAGCCAACGCACCTAATTTTACCATAAAAACTGCATTAAAATGTGCTGAAAAACTTGGCTTATATTCAAGTATGCATGGCATATGATTTATATAAGTCCATAAGAGACAGCAACATAATTTTATCCTAGAGAACATAATAAATCATCCCCCTGGGTGTTCAGTATTATGTCATTAATTTAGCCAAAGGAATGGGACTTAAAACACTGTCAAGAAAAAGGAGTTATACAAATAGAAGCCATCTTTGAACTGTGATACATGAATATTTATGTGCACAGATTAAACTCTTACGTGACTGGACACTATTTACACAAACAATGGGGGATAGTTATAGGATAAAACTCAATAAAACTCATTCACAGAGGCAGAACCATGCCTACCAGATTACTACATTTATTAGAAAACATGGCGGCATAGAACTTTAGTCTAGATCTTGAAATCCTCTTTATAGGAATGAATTCAACTCTTTCTAATTTGCCGTTCCTAGTAGACCGTTATTGTTGTTTTTGCTCATTCCATCAAGTCCGTTCTGACCCATAGTGATCATATGCACAACAGAACACTGCCTGGGTCCTGTGTCACTCTCACAATTGTTCCTTTGTTTGATCTTATTGTTGCGGAGATGGTGTTGGTCCATCTTGAGGTCAATTGATCTTTCAAGGGAGTACATTAGGTGTTTACCCAATTTAAAATGAAAATGCCAGTCCATTGCAAGGCCCCAATGCTTAGGATAGTGAAATTTATGCATTACATTTTATGATAACTCCAAATTTTCATAGATCCATATGGTGTTATTCTATGTCCCTATTTTTTTTGGGGGGGGGCCATCTATGTCCCTATTATTATTAAATGCTTTCTATTGTTTCTTCTTTTTAGTCATGTCATAACATCAAATAAGGTTCAGAAAGCTTCCTCCCATTCATGTCCCTAATGTCCACTCTACTTGGAGCAGTCAGCTCATCCGCAGTCATGTTATATCAGAAAATACTCAGCCAATATTCATAGACTATTCACTTACCAATTGTTCTAGTAGTCGATCATTAGTTCCTCCTTTTCAGTCTGTGTTAGGTCAGGTTCAGTAGAAAAATAAAGCCAGTGACACTTACATATGCAAAAAAGAGTGGGGGCTGAGCCCCGGTGGCATAAGTGGTTGACTACGGGATTGCCGCCCGCAGGTTTGAAAGTTCAAATCCAGCGGTGGCTCTCAAATCCAGGGATGGGTAAGTAGCTCCCACGACCACCAGAGGGCAGTGATGCCCCCCAAAAAAGAAAGAGCTTGATATCAAGAAGTAATTATATATCAAGAAAACATTCCAGCCCAGTCCCACTAAAGTCCTTAAATCTGCAACTAGTCCCTAAATCCCTCTTCAGATCCATGCAGCCACAAGTAATGATGCAGAATGCAAGAAAATCACAGTTGGGACAGAGTCGTGTGGGTCCAATGGTGGTGGAAGCATCACAGGGCTCTGGTAGGTCCCAGACTGAGTCCCCAAAGGGAAGGAAAGGCAGAGATGCAGAAGGTGCCATTTCCAGCACTCTCCTTATAAGGAGCCCCGTGGCCATAAGGAGGTACCATCAGGCTGTGACCTGAATAACAGATTGAATACCACACCAATATTTTATATATCTTCAAGTTGACATGTACTTATGTAACTAATACATCTGTCTTGGTCCAGATATTTTTTTGAAACCTAATCACCATGAACGGCCCTGCTGATATTGAAGAAGTGATGGAATAGATTCCATTATCACGGCAATGGGCAAGAGACCACCTTATGACAAATTGACATACACCTGGTAGAAGTGTGGGTGCAGACATCAGGCGCATACCTGTGGTGTCTTTTTATAAGTGCATTTCAACGGTGTTCTAAAATCTGTGCTACATAGCTAATGTGAAACTAGCCTGATTCTAAAATTGTACTCCTGTTGCTGTTACTGCATGAATCTAGTTTCAAAAATAGATTGCTCAATATCTAAAAAAGTTATATTGAGAAATCCCATGAATAAAATATTCACTAAGATTGCCATTTGACAATGTGTGCAGTAATGTATCCCTATACCATATTTATGTTATAAAATTGAAGTTTCACTTTTGAGGAAGAATTTTCCCAATACAGACTAAAATTATTTGGGATATAGTATTTTAGCTCTTGACAATTAATGCCATTAAATCCTCCCGGATTTTGGTAAAAAGCTTGCTTGGTTAAGGTCTGTTTCTTCATATAAAACAATTTAGTTTATCTAAATTCCTATAAACATCTACTAAGTTTCTTCAGATTCAGAAAATAAATTCTAGTTTTCAGATAGGTTAGTTACTTCAAAGACAGTCTACATATCTTCATGGCCTTCAGTCAGTTGGATTTGTTTTAGATAGTAATAGCATGGTTATGATCATGGAGAATATATTCACACACAATTGTACTTAATTTTGGAGATAACTTCTTACTTATTTACTTGCTTTTTGGCTTGCAAAAACCAAAGTAAATAACAAAGTTTTGATTTCTATTTTTACTAAGTGGAGCTGACAAAATATTATCACATAAAATTTTTGAAAGGATTTAATAATATGAATAAGTTCTTTAAAGGTGGCATTTGCCTCATATGAGATGCCACTATTACTATAAGTAAAAGTAAAGTTTAAATTGCATTGTATTAAAGTACACTTTTAGTAGTGAACATCAGATAAATTGCAAGCTCACAATATCATAATACCATGGTGAGAAATTAACATATGCCTTTGTCAAAATTTGAAGTGTACCCAGGAACCAGTATTATTAAATCTTGAAGGAAGACCTATAACTGCTAAATTTACAATTTGAGCTGCCTGGGCTTAGTATTAGCAGCAGTATTGGTATAAATCAGGAGACTGCAACAGTTTACTGATTAAGAAGAAACTAAGGTGATTTAAGACGTAAGGAAAATTAAGTCTAGTGAAACAAACAAATAGCAACAACAAATCTTATTTCCATGAAATGACCATTAGAGTATCAGAGGTATTTAAGATAATATCTTCTGATTATTAATAGGACATGGCAATTCATGATTTATATAGACCAAGTGTGTCAGCAGAACTGCTCCTCAGAGTTTTCTGGGAGGCTTTGAAAAAATCTGGATAAGGGTGGCTTGCACTGCCACTCGTTGCCTTAACCTTTGCATCACCAGTACCTACGCAGTTTAGATCTCACGCTCTACCAAGAAAAATGTTAAAGATGGAGAGAAGCTAGAAGGTGAGCAAGTGGCCATCCAGCACAGAAACAGCGAAGCCCACATAGAAGAAGCACACCCACCTGTGTGATCACAAGGGGTCCAGGGGAGCAGACATCAAACATCAGAGAACTAGGATAAAATCAGTAAGAATGAGGGGGTGAGCAGGGTGGGGACCCAAAGCCCACTTGGGGGTTATTGGACACCCCCTTACAGGGGAGTCATGGGGAGGAGATAGGACAAGGGGCAGTGAGGTAGCAATGAAGCATAAAACTTCCCTCTAATTCCTGAAGGTTTCCTTCCCTCAAACACCACGGTACCAACTGCCCTGCAGCTCCAGCTGGACTGGAGGAGGTGCACTGGCAGAGATGGGAACTGGAAACACAGGGAACGCGGGGTGGATAAACCTGTCGGGGTCATGGGTGGGAGTGGAGTTGCCGGATGGGTGGAGGGAGGGTGGGGTGGAGAGAGGAAGCCAGCTGTGGGGGTCTGCAGACTGTCTCCTATCTGGAGGATGGACGTAAGGAGGAGTGGGCAGGGGGAGATGTCGGGCAGTGTAGGATATGACAAAACAATAATGACTGCAGAGTAATGAGGACTGGGGGGGAGGGGAGAAAAGTTGGAGGGGGAAGGAAGGGGTCTCATATCAAGGGCCCAAGTGGAAAGGCAGATGTTGGGAGAATGTTGACGAGGACAGGCAAGTGGAGGTGCTTGGCACAGTATATGTAACTATGTATTGAACTATGTATGATGAAAAGTGCTGTATGAGCGCCCAATAAAATGATAAAAAAATAAATTAAAAAAACTTATGCAAAAAAATCAAAATCAAAATAATTTTTTTAAAAAAATGGAGAGAAGAGGCCAGACTGAGCATTAAATATTCAATGATTCTTACTGGAAGTTTATAATCTTCTAGTCAGTGGATCAAATATGATCTCAGGTAGTGCAGGATATTCTAAATATACCCTGTGCTTCTGTGGTGCAAAAGACAGAGTATGATTAAGCTTGCATCCCATCCAGGTCTACACCCGACTCACCCAGGAATGAGTCACTGCTATGCACTGATTGCTTAGAACCCAGCCAAAGCAGTGATTAAATAGCTCAGAGTTTTGGAGCTGAAGGGAACCTCTGTACTAATTCTCCTTCATGCTTAAATTAAGGCCTATTCTGGAGGACATCCAGGGATTTCTGCGGGCTTAGGAGGATGGTCTTCAGTAAACCGTCCACAGGAACTGACGCCAAGGGGCTCTCACTGAGTGGATGAAGCAGACTCGGGAGCTCTTGGGCTAATTTGTTTTTCATATATGATGAGTGTTTCCAGATATAAATTATTAATTATGCTTTAAAAGATTGACTGAATAAAGTGAATTTCAGTTCATCTCCACTCTAAGTGGCCGACAACAATAAACAACCCCAAATAGCAAACTGTTTCTTTGCTCAACATATGACTGGGTCCTCTCTATGAATAAAACATTGCACCTCAGGCTATCTACTTTCATATTTAATTCTTATTTTAAAGCAGCTGATGAAATCTTTAAAATGATGCAAAAAAAACATATTTTCTAATCTGCTCAAAATGCTGTATTTTAAGTTACTGGCCCTAGAGGGTGATAGTGGATGGTGTTTGGTTTCATTTGCTGATGCTTAGTAGGTTTGTGTCTCTTCTCCAGCTATTTGCAGGGAAATTCTCAATTCCACAATCACATTTGAGCAATTTCACAACAAATATGAGCTTCAAAAACATCAACCATATTAATATGCTGTAAGCACTCAGCTCATCACTCCTGCTAGGCATCATTCAAAGTGAGTGTCTTTGAAGGAGTTATAGGGACAAAATGCACTTATGTACAAAATGACTCTGAATCATTGGATCCTGCACTGCTATCTGTGTATAAACCAAGACTGGTGGGCAGAGAAGTTACATGTCATGCAAACAGTTTTATCATGGTGAAACCATTAGAAGCCTATTTTTAAAATATATTTTTTTCTTCTTTGGGAATGAGGAATATTAAAAGAAAGAAAGAAAACAGTGTATGTTACTTAAAGTCTTCCATAATAGTAACTATTTTTCCAGTTTCATTTGAGTCAGGGACTAAGGCCCAGGAGAACAAGCCCTGGACTTCATTCCAATCTGGGTGTGTATTCTGGAACCCACATCCCAGCTGTCTCACATGGAGCAAATATTTAACTCCTTTGAACCTTGCTCTTCTCATTTGATTAAACAGCTTGCAAGCTGTAAAGGATTTTTAAGACATAGATTGAAGTGTTTCTTATGTTCCCTTCTCATGCCTCACCAAGGTATTCAGTGACATTGCTCTACAATAACATACGTTTAAACTGTATACTTGTATTTTGCAAGTAGCTCATATACCTGTGACTGCCTTTAAAAAACAAATGGTGTTATATTATTGGATATGAAGAAAAAGACAGCTAGAACATTACTGACAAGAAAAGCCTAAAAGATTTTTCAATGATTGGTAGAGACTTTGGATTGATTTTCTCCATCTGGTGTAGTTATTTAAAGTTTTAAAATCTGATGACCACTGTTCCACTGTTTTACCTTTGTAGTTCAGTATATTGGCTCCCTTACAAAACAGAAATATAAGAATCAATATTTTATGAAATTTTAAATAAAATCCACAGATGTCTTCTTACCTGTTAATGTTTTTGAGCATCAGACTGATTGATATCCAACAAAACAATTCTATTGCAAATCATACATTTCTTTAAGGATGTTGAATGTTCTAGATCAAGTCTTATTTCTATTACATGATATTGTTTAACTTGAAAGGGCCAACTTTATGAACAGAATATTTATATTTTAAAGAATTTTAAAAAATAATTTCCATCCTTTTAGAATGTTTGTCTTCCAGACATTAATGCTGAGGCTAAAAGGGTGTGTATGTTGTTGGGTAAGCATGACTCAGGATACATAGCTCTGACAGAAAGGGGGACTGGACTGATGGCTGATAATATGTCCTTCTCTCTATTTATCAGAGAGATATGAATATGATTTATGTCCGGATCCCTGCTAGACTGTGACAATCTGTATATGTTTGTATTTGTGTGTGTTTATCTACACAAGATAGGCAGTATAGGCAATCTTATGTAGACTCTGATTGGACCAAGAGCTCCAGGATGCAGGGAAAGAGGTGGGGAGGAGTGGGGAGAAGTAATCAGGGAGCCAACAATGACAGGTACATGGGAATAGCAAGTGTCTGAAAATTGATGTTGAAGAAGGAAGAGCTTTTCTGGTTGTATTTGATCAAATTGTATCTGTGAGGTATTACTGAGAGGTGAATGATGAATAACTTAATAGTGGAGTAGGAAAAAAGAAAAAGAGGAAAGAAGAAAAGTATATTAATAGATCTGTATTTGTGTATGAATAGTTATCATTTAAATTTAAATTATACTAATAAATTATAACATTGGAACTCAAAATATTACAAACGTTTTCACTTTTTGTCATTGTTTTGTTGTTTCCTTTTGTTTTTCTCTGTCTTGGTTTTGTGCTTATTAATGTCTCTGCTTGTCTGTTTAGATAAGTTAGGTAGGATACACAATCCAGAGGGACACGGGGGGGGGGGGCGTGGGGAGGGAAAGGAAAGGAAGGAGGGTGTCAACAAATCCAGGGACAAGGGAACTACAAGTGATCAAAAATTGATGAGGAGGAGGGAATAGCCTATGGGGCTTGATAAGGGGCAGCATAGCTGAAAGGAATTACTGAAACCTGAATAAATGCTGATCATGATAGTGGGAAAAGAGTAAAATAAAGGGAAATAGAAGAAGAAGCTAGAAGGCAAAGGACATTGATAGATTTCTAAATGCAGGTGTGTACATATGTAAACGTATTTATATATAATGATAGGGAAATATATCTATGCACACATATTTATATGTTAAGTCTTAAGGTAGCAGACAGATATTAGGTCTCTAAAGTACTCCCTCAATGCAAGAACACTTTTTTCTAATAATCCTGACATGCTGTGATACTCACCTTTCATACACAATCACTGTAGACAACATGGATGAATAAGAAAATGTGAAGAAAGCTGATAGTGCCAGCTATCGAAAAATATAGGGGCTAGAGTTGTAAAGGTTTGAAGATAAACAAGGGCCATCAAACTGGGAATCAACAAAATCTACATGGAAGAAGCACACCAGCCTGTGTGATCATGAGGTGTTGATGGGATCAGGTAAAGACATGAAAGACCCAGAACAAAAAAATCATATCAATGTGAATGAGGGGGAGGGTGGAGTAGAAACCCAAAGCCTATCTGTAGACCATTGGACCTCCCTTATAGAAGAGTCACAAAGAAGAGACAAGCCAGTCAGGGTGTAGTACAGCACCAATGAAAATACAACTTTCTTCTAGGTCTTCAATGCTTCTCCACTCCTCCCCCACAATTTCATGACCCTAATTCTACCTTACAAAAATCCAACTAGGCCAAAACATGTATATTGGTAGAAATAAGAGCTGGAAACACAGGGAATCCAGGATAGATAAAACCCTCAAGACCAGTAATGAAAGTAATGATACCAGGAGGGGAAGAGGAAGGTTGAGGGAGAAAGGGGGAACTCATCATAATAATCTACAATCCCCCTTCAAGAGGGACAGACAACAGAAAAGTGGGTGAAGGCAGAGAGTGGTAAGACATTAAAAAAAATTATATATCAAGTATTCATGAGGTTGGAATGATGGGGGAGGGAGGAAAATGAGCTTATATCAAGGTCCAAGTAGAAAGGAAAGATTTTTTAAATGATGCTGGCAACATATGTACAAATGTGCTTGATTATGGGGGGGAATGGATGTATAGATTGTGATAAGATCTGTAAAAGCCCCAAATAAAATGATTTTTAAGAAGAACAAAAATAGATAAATATACGTGTATTTGTATATGGAATGCCTATCATTTAAATTTAATTATACTAATAAATTTTATCATTGGAACTCAAAATATTATAAACTTTGCAAGTTAGTTTGGGACATAAGAACAATACATATTTTAAAGATCAAATTTAACTAAAATAATAATTCAATATTAGTACATTGATGTGTTTAATTGGGACTTTTCAATATATTACTCTCCTAGTAAATTTGAGTATTATTTTTATTTTGTGTCACTTTGCTTATTTATTTTAGAATATTATTTATTCAGAGATCTGCTTTTTCAGTAGAAACCTTGCATTTTTCCATTTTTAGTCGTATATATTCCACTATGTGATCTGCTTTACATAGTGCAATAGTAAAAATTTTGTTTACTAAAGAAAAATGAAAAGAGAAAAAAAGAGAGGGAAGAAAAGGAAGACACTCATAGCTCTATCTCATCCCATTTTATGGATTTCAAAATCTATGCAAAGATATCATAAGATATAAAACTTCTATAATTATTAACACAATCCTACTTGTATGTAACAGTGTGTATCTATAATCATAGAATAAATACTAGATGGTAATATACATAATAATTTTTCCACATGAGGTGAAGGGATATATATATATATATATATATATATATATATATCTGTAGTTTCCAAAATTTCTACAACCACTATCTGCATCAAATTGATTATGATCCATAGCGACTTTAGAGAACAAAGTAGAATCTTTCCTTAAAGATTTTAAGACTACATCATTTAGGGAGCAGATAGCTTTACCTTCTCCCCTTGTAGTGACTAGTGGGTTTGAAATAATGACTTTCCAGAAACAATGTCTTATTAATAGGCATTAGGTGCTCTTATGTATTTAAATATTTATACCATATATTCATTTTTAAGGCCAAGAAATTGTGGGGAGATTGTTTTAAGATAAGACATATTTAATTTCTAACCATCTGATCTAGTGCCTGTAGGAGATCACATCATTAACTCTCACTATTTTACCAGTATTGGATGATAGGCACCTTCCTTGTTTAGTAAACAAACTGGGGCAGGAGGGAATTAATTATTACCATCTCCTAAGTATGTCACCATGTGAAAATTATATATGTTGAATAGAAAAATTAGTGATGAACTTTTAGTCAAATTTAGAGTATTTCAATATATGGACACAATGTAAATAAATTTTATCTTAGAAAGGGTTACTTTCAATAGTGTTGGTTAGAGGAAAAGGCTTTTTCTATGGTTGAGTATGAGATGAAATCATACTTTAATCCCATCTTTTTAACTTTCATTTGAGCTTTAAATCAGTTCACTGAACTTTTTCAATTTTTATATATATTTTTTCCTTTCTGGAAGTAATAAATGTTGAAAGGTTTTGTAAAATACAAGTACAGTTTGATACATCAATAAAGCAAAGCTACAAAAGAGCTTGCCACACAGACAAGATCCAATTGAGCATGAGTTTTAACTATAATCTTAGCTGACATTTATCTAAAATTGTCTCCTACTTTGTTACCACACTATTACAGGTACAAGTTTGAGTGGGTCATAAATCAGAGTTCTCTAACACTGTCTGAGAAATCAAGACTGATTTATTTAAATTTATCTGAAATCCCAAGGCCTTTAGAAAACAGATTATTAAATAGAGATGTATGCCTCTCTGCGTGGTGGCAGACATTACATGATGGTCTATAAAGCATTCCACATGTTGGACTATTTTAACTTATCTAGGTTCTCTACTTCAGAATAAAATGAAGAAAACAATCATCATTATTGGGAAACTTCTCTTAAACTGACCCTGAGGAACTTGTTAAAAACAAAATCTAACTATATATTTACACAAAATCCTTAATGCAAGATTCCTACTCTGAAGGTTTAGAAGTGGTTTTATTTCTATGACTGGTATATGCCCGGAGCTAAGAATAGCTAAGTAAGTTTTCCGGTCACTTGTATGGAACACTACCAGATTCCTGTCTCTCCATGTATAACTCCACTAGCATTTTCCTGTTCAACCTGCATGAAGCTATGAGGAAAACGCATATAACCCCACATGGAAGTACTGCCATCCTTTATTATACTCATACTTCTAAGTGTTCGGGTTTTTTTCTTTTAATTTAGGATCTTTAAATGGGACCAAAAAACCCCCAAAGATTCCAAAACTCTAAATATTAAATCCTGAAAAAAAAATCAGAAGCTGAATAAACTGATATGTCTATACTATCTCCGATTGATATATTTGGGGATTTTACTCTGAATTTAATACCATGTTATTCAATAGTTTGTATAAAGAGTAAATTCAGTTGCTTTTCAGTTTTATTTAATGACACAAAAATATTTTGTAACTTCTGAGACTATAGAAAAAACTGTATTTCTGCCACGAATTAATTATATTTAAAAAATATTAAATTTGTATTCTTGTGAAATAAAATGCTTTTAAGATTTATTTATTTATTTATTATTTATCTAACTACAAAAGAACATATGCTGATGGAATATATATTTGTTTTTTTATTTAAAATATTTGGGTATATGATTCATAGTATCATCTCTGCCATGAATTTCTCTTATTAAAAGAATTATTTGTAAATGAGTCTTAGATAAGCTTACGCATTATGCCAATTGCAGCAATCCTCTATAAAAATGGTATAAGGCTCACAGTCTGCTTTGTTGAAACACCATCTCAATGCATCACCCTTGCTAGGTCCCTTCCATTAGATGAATACAGACTAAAAAATAGAAGAGCACACCCACAAGTGGCGAAAACCGCATCTACCAAAAAACCCTGCTGGGCTTCTGTTTTCACTAGTGTTTGCATCCTGTGTTAACATTTAGTGAGGAAGGGTATGGAATGCTGTCTTTGTTCTAACTTCAAAAAAAGAGAACCAAGAATAATTGGTCGTTATACATCGAATATATCAAGGTTGCCACTAAAAATGCAATAGAGTTAGAGATGACGGGAGGGAGGGGAGGCTAGGAAAGAAAGAAGAAAAAAGGGAAGAAGATCAGAGATCTCTTCATTACATTTGAAAGTCAATTAATTAATGAAAAAGTGATGGTTTCATTTGAAAATAACACCTTTTGCTGAGCCCTGCTGGCGCAGTGGTTGATGCAGGACCGCAGCCCACAGGGTGGATGGTTCAAAGCCAGCAGCAGGTCTCCAGGAGCACGGTTGGGCTTCCTCCTCCCACCAAGGAAGTGATGCAAAAATAAGAAGAAGAGAAAAGAAAAGAACAGCTTCTACCTAAATATAATTCTTAGAACAGTGGTCACCAAATGCTAGCAGACATAACGGGAATTGGAGTTCGATTTTGGGGCGCATCCTTTCAAGGCAAAACAAACTCACTGCCAGTCAGTGCGTTTGCATTCACAGGAAGTCGACAGAGGCTTCCCGTGGCAATAGATTTTCATGGAAATAGACTCGTTTTTCTCAAGTGAAACTATCGGCAGGTTTGAACAGCGGACCTTGCGGTTAGAGCTCCATGCTGACCCACAGAGTCCCATGGTTTCTTCTTAAGTGTAAATTACGTCAATCACTGTTTGTGTAATTATGCACATGTATATTTCAAGAATCATGTTAACTCTAAAAATTTGGAACATCTCCCTGAAAGTTGCCTTCAAAACTTATGACATTTTATTGGATATTTCACTTAGATATTTATTTTAATATTTTATGGAGTTCATCAAAATTTTTAGGTTGAAATATTTTAAAGTTAATGTTCCTTTAAAATAAAAATATAGATCAACATAGCTATATCAGCATTTGGTTAATAGTCCAAATAACAGTGGCTAGCATAGAACTTGTGGGAAAAGTAGAGGAATGAAACATGAAGAAATAAGTTTACCCTGATAATATTTGTAGTATACAAGTACCAAAAGAAAGAGTGAGAACCCTAAAGAGAAGCGTAGAAGTAACTAAAATGAAGATGATTGAAGTAGAGAAAAAGCATAAACATATCATTTCTGAGACTCAATGTGTTATTCTAAAAGTTACAAGAATAATTACAGAAGTTTATATATTTGTATTAATAGATAACATACCAGATCTTTGTGAATTATATCCACTGAGAACAATTTATATATATATATATATATATATATATATATATATATATATATATAATTGACATGAAAAAGAAATTATTGTAACTCCTAGATGGAATGGTTTTAGAGAAAAGGTATTCACTAAATGTTACAGTATCACCCAAAGTATGTTAGGAAAGGGGAAAAAGTCTTTCCAATGGAGACTATGACAATCATGAACTCAAAGAAGTCATTAAGCTTAGCATCATTATGAGCAGTGACAGTACTGACCCTACTCTGTTATTGCCTCATTAACACAACAAAAGAAAATTCTTATTTCCAAAGTTATACAATTTGTCTCTTGTTACATGGTTTTAGGTATATAGTCTCAATCTTATAAAACATTGTAACATAAATCCAATAAAGTCATCAAGCATAATATATGCTTTTAGGAAATAACAAGGGGGAAATAATAAAATAAATAACTTTAAAATAAATTATTATAATTATATTTAAAGTTTACATTTAACATGATATATATGTTTATATATGTTATGTGTTGACTTGTGACAAAAGTATGTGTTGAAATATGATCTGCTTCAGAAATAAATTTTCTTTGGTAATGTTAATAAGGTAATACTAAAGTAGAGGAGGTTCTAAAGCTAATGACATCTGAGTTATAGAGAAAATAGATTAGACACAGAAGTACTGGCAGGGGGGCTACCATTAAATTATTATCATCAATTGATTATCAGCCATGAAAGAGGAGCTATATCTGAATGTATTCACTTTTTACATGAAGATGAGTTTTCTCATTAATCTATACTTTCTCTATAAAAAATACTTTTTTGTTACAGCAGTCACTTTGGGTGTTTATTTAGATTTCAAGAAAACAGTTACAATTCTTAATTAAATGTAATATGAGGATGTAAAAAAAGAATGCGGGAGCAAACTCCTGGTGACTCAAGCTCAATGCAAGTTTACTTTTCACTTACCATCAAAATCAATTCAAGAAAATTTTCATAGTCTTTCAGCAGTTGCTTTTGTTTGTGTTTTGTGTAATTTTACTTTTTTATAAGTAGCATGCATCATAATTGAGTAGAAAACAACATATTTTATTTTTGCTTTTGTTGTTAACTAGCAAAGAAGATATCCCGTAGTTCCATTCCCCCACTTGTCATTTTATAAATGGTAGTGGCTTCTATGCTGCTCTACTACTATACGACTAAAGGCTAGGTCAATGGTATGTCAAGTGCCAACAGGGTCACCCAAATTGAACAGGTTTCAGCAGAGCATCTAGACCGAAAACATACTATGAAAGAAAAAAATAGATGTTCACTTCTAAAGAATTTGCCACTGAAAAGCCGACAGGTAGCATTGAAAAATTGTTACCTACTGAAAACCTAATAAATTGAAGCAGAGCACTGTCAAAGTTAGAACCGGAAGATGAGCAGGTGAGATCAAAAGGCACTCCAATGACTGAGGAAGAGCCTCCTTCTCAAAGTGGAGTTGGCCATCGTGAGCTGGATGGAGGGAAGCCTGTGGGAGAACTCCTCAGGGACCTTAATTTGCTCATGGGGAACCACCCAAAATAAAAAGAATTTGCTGCAAACTTCAAATAATAATTTGAAATAGGAGTTGTACAAAGTATGAATCTAAGAAAATTGGCAGTTTTTACAAATAAAATAGAACATGCAAAGATTGATAAGCTAGCTGTTAGTGAGGTGAAACAGAATGGTATGAGTCATTCAAAATCAGAAGGGTATGACTCACTATGCTATGAATGACACAAACAAGATAAATGCCATAGCATTCATTTAAAAGGACATTCAAGATCTATCTTGTAGTACAATGCTGTCTATTAAAAATTGATGTCTATCCACATACAAGTAAATCCAATCAATACAACTATTTTAATACAAGTATTATTCAAATCTTTGCACCAATAATTAAACAGTGATATAAAATTTAAAGAATTCTGTTAACATCATAGTTTGACATAGTCTCAATATGCAATCAAGATCCATTTATAATTATTTTCTATAGGAATGCAAAAAATGGAAGCAAAGAGGAAGAAACTGTGGTTGGAAAACATGGTCACACTGATAGAATTAAATTTGGAGAACATATGAGAAAATTTTGCAAGTTAAAGGACTTGTTCATAGCAAATATGTCTTTCTTATTTAAATCATGTTATTGGGGGCTCATATAACTCTTATCACAATCCATACATATATACATTGTATGCAAAGTACATTTGCACATTAGTTGTCATCATTATTCTCAAAACATTTTCTTTCTAGTTAAGCCTTGATATTGGTTCCTCATTTTCCCCTCCCTTCCTATGCCCCCCCTCCCTCATCAACCCTTGATAATTTATCTTTTTTTTTTCATTTAGTACACTGTCCGATGTCACTCCCTTCACCCACTTCCCTGTTGTCCATACCCCAGGAAGGAGGTTTTATATAGATCCTTTTAATCGGTTCCCCTTTTCTACAAAACCTTCCTTCCACCCTTACTGTATCGCCACTCCCACCACTGGTCTGTTCTGGATTCCCTATGCTTCCAGTTCCTATCTGTACTAGTGTACATTCTCTGGTCTAGCCCAATTTGTAAGGAAGAATTGGGATTGTGATAGTGGAGGGAGTGGGGGAGGAAGCATTTAAGAAGCAGAGGAAAGTTGCATATTTTTACATTGTTATACTGTACTCTCACTGGGTTGTCTCCACCCCACAACCATTCTGTAAGGGAATGTAGCTTCACCTACAGATGGGCTTTTGGTCCCCAATCTGTACTCGCCACCCCCCCCCCCGGCTCATTTATAATGATATAGTTTTTATTTCTTTGATGCCTGATACCTAATTCCTTCAACACCTCATGGTCACAGAGGTAGATGTGCTTCTACCATGTTGGCTTTGTTGCTTCTTAGCTAGATGGCCACTTGTTTACCTTTAAGGCCAGGCACTATATCGTTTGATAGCCAAGCACCATCAGCTTTCTTCAACATATTTTCTTATGCACACATTTGTCTTGAGTTATCATGTCAGGAAAGTGAGTATCATGAAAGTGAGTATCATGCCAATTTAATAGAACAAAGTGTTTGCATTGAGGAAGCACTTGAGTGGAGTCCCAATGTCTAATATTAACCCTATGCATGTAGATCTATTTCCTCATCATCACATATAAATATATTTACCTATGTAATGCCTGTATTTAGACCTCTATACATGCCCTCTGCTTCCTATTTCTTTCCTCTGTTTCCTTTTACTTTTCTCTTGTCCCCTCATCATGCTCAGCCTTCATTTGGGTTTCTCTTGGTTACATTACTCTTAATCTATCCCTAAGAGTTCTCTCACACTCACCTTGCCACTGATTTTGGATCACTCGTTGTTCCCTTATCCCTTGCTTGATCAACACCACCTCTTTTCCCCCACCTTCCCCTTGCCCATGCCCCTTAGAATCATCCCAATCGAGCATGTATGCAAGGATTTCTTCAGATAGAATACACAAAAATCAAATTGAATTCATCTGTGAGAAGAGACAATGGAAAAGTTCAATACAGGTGACTAAAACTAGGCCACAGACTGACTGTGGCATAGACTATCAATTTCTCGTGTGTAAATTCAGATTGAAACTAAAGGGAAAAAAATTAAGTTCATGAGAGTCAAAATACAACTTTGAAGCTACCACACCTAAAATTTGAAAACATATAAAAAACACAATTGTCCATTTAACACTAATTAGAGAAGACCTGATGAACTGTGGGAAGACATCAAGAACATCATAAATGAAGACAGCAAAAATCATTAAAGAAAGAAGAGAGAAAGCCAAGATTCATGTGGATGTCAGAAGAGAGGCTAACATTTGCTCTTGATCTTAAAGTAATAAGAAAAATGGAAGAAATGATGATGACCTCAAAGAATGATCAAAAGTTTCAAAGAGCAGCTCAACAAGACAAATTCAAATATTATAATGAAATGTGCAAAGACCTAGAGCTAGAAAACCAAAGAACATGATCAAAATACCTTAAACTGAAAAAAAAACCTAGAAAAAGTCAAGCCTATACTGGGATCATTGAATGATACTATGGGCAAAATATTGAATGATGGCGAAAGCATCAGAAAAAGGTGGAAAGAATAGCGCACCAAAAAGAACTAGTCAGCATTCAACCATTTCAACACTTAGCATATGCACAAAAATCAATGGTATCCAAAGAAGATGTCGAACTGTACTGAAAACATTAACCAAAAACAAGGATCCAGGAATTGATGGAATATTAAGTGAAATGTTTCAACAAATGGATGTAGCACTGGAAGTAATCACTCACCTATGTCCAAAAATTTGGAAGACAACTACTTGGTCAATTAACTGGAAGAGGTCCATATTTCTACCTATTTCAAAGAGAGGTGACCCAACAAAATACTGATATTATTGAACAATATTATTGCTATAACATACAAACAGCATTTTGCTGAAAGTCAACCCCAAATGGCTCCAACGGTACACTTCCAGGGAGCTGCCATAGGTTTGGCTGGATTCAGAACATAGGCAGAACAAAGATATCGTTGTGATGTCAGATGAATTTTGCCTCAAATCAGATAGTACCAGAAAGATGTTTCCTTGTGTTTTAATGATTATGAAAAGGCATTGACTGTGTGAGCCAAAAAATAAAAAAGTATGGATATTGTGGAGAAAATGGAATTTCAGAATACTTCATTGTGCTCATGCAGAACCTGTACATGGAGAAGAGGCAGTTGTGCAAACAGAACAAGGAAATACCACATGGTTTAAAATCAGGAAAGGTATGAATCAGGGTTGTATAATTTCACTATCTACATTTAATCTGTGTGCTAAAAATCAGAGAGGCTGAGCCCCGGTGGCATAGTGGTTGTGCGCGGGACTGCGGCCCACTGGGATGGAGGTTCAATTCCAGCCCCACAGAGCAAAGGCTGGACCACCTACTCCCACCACCAGAGGGCAGTGATGCCCAAAAAAACAAACAAACAAAAAAAAGAATCAGAGAAGCTGGCTTATATGAAGAAGAATGTCGGGTCATGCTTGAAGGAAGACTTTCTCACAACCTATGATATGCAGATGACACAACCTTCTTTGCTGAAAGTTAGGTGGACTTGAAGCATGCGCTTCAATCATGGATGGCAGTTTTGGAATGGATTACAACTCAATAAAAATTATTTTAAAATATCCTCACAAGTGGATCAATAGATAACATCATGATAAATGAAGACAATGTTGAAGTTGTCAAGGATTTCATCATTCATGGATCCACAAACAATGTTCATGGGAGCATGTGAGATACACGAACTTCTGACATTAATTTCATGCATCCAGTAGACACAATTGCAAGGCAATAATTAATTATTATAGTAAAGTCACAGAGCATGAGAAAGAGATAAATAAAAGAGTCAGACATATATCAAGGTAGCATGCTCACCTCAGCCCCACTTGGACAATCTGCCTGGAGTGAGAGACTGAGGGGGGAGGAGGACATGGGGGCAGGGCATAGGGAAGAGAGGGACAGGAGATAGGGGAGAAGAGGTGGCTAAGAGAGATTTCTCCAGTCTATTGCTCACCAATGTTTAAATCTACTTTGGGCATGTCACAGGAAAGGGATGAGCTAGGAGTGTACCTGTAATACCAAGGGGAGAGACTAGGGATATATATATGTGGCAAGAAAGGTGAACCCCAGACCCCAATATGGCCACCTAACCTGGATCATCCTAGGGTGGACTTGACTTCTTTGTCTCCTATAAGGAAGTAGTCTGCTACTACCCTTATCAGAAGGGAATGGACCCTACTTAGGGTGGAACAGGCTATATATCAGTCTGACTGGTATGGTTGGTTAATAATCCTTAGCAAGAATAGCTCTTGACCTGCTTGGTAGCCCTCCAAGTATATAGTCGTATGTCACGTGTAGCAAGCAGCTTAATTCAGGCATATGTTTGGGGGAGACAACTTAGGAGAAATCTTTCTGTGCCCCACAGGAGCTGCAGTCAAGAGATCAAAGGACACATTGTATTGGGTAAGTCTGCTGCTCAAGATGTCTTTAAAGTTTTGAACAACAAGGATGTTACTATAAGGTGTGCCTGACTCAAGCCATGGCATTTTCCATGGTCTCATGTGCATGTAACTTGCACGTTGAATAATTAAGACTGAAGAAAAAAGGTGATACATCTGGATTCTGGTGATTTTGAAGAATATTGAATATACCATGGAATGTCAAAAGAATAAACAGAAGGCCTGGAGGAAAGTATAGCCAGAATGCTCCTTAAAGGCAAAAATGGTGAGGCTTCTTTTCACATATTTTTGTTATGTTATCATACTTCGTAAAGTGCAGGGACAACCAAAAAGAGGAAGGTCCTTAACAGGATGGACTGACAAGATAGATTGATACAATGACTGCAACAATGGCCTCAAACAAAAAAACAATTATGAGATCTATGCAGGACCATGTGGAGAAGGAGTTCTTCAGTTTTTTGCTCACCAACGTCTAAATCTACTCCAGGGATATCCTGAGAAATGAATGAGCGAGGGGTGTACACGTAATAATACCAAGGGGAGTGACTAAGGATATACATGTAACAAAAAAGGCAGACCCTAGACCCCAATATGGAAGCCTAATCTTGATCATCCTTGGGTGGGCTTGACATCTTGGTCTCCTATAAGGAAGTAGTTCATCCTGGTGTTTCATTCTGTTGTACATTGGGGTTGCTCTGACTTGGAACCAGCCCAACCATGCCTGACACAAAAACAACATATAGTTCCACTATATGGTAGGTTCTATTTGTCAGTTATTTACCAACTGACAACAGGGAAAGGAGAGTGTGGGGAAACCCATCATCTTTTTAATCCTTAGCCTACATATGGCATATAGCACTTCTACTTCTTTTTTATTGGCTAAACCCTCAGCGATACAGTCACCTCTTCATATAAACATCTAGAACATGCAGTGCACACACAAATAGAAGAGAAAATAAATAGCAGTAAATAGATTCCGGTCTCTGACAGGTAAGTGAATTCTATATTATATTTTAACATTTTAATGCACTTAAAAGAAAGGGATGAGCTTCTTTCGGGGGAAACATATATAGTATGGTAGCAAAAGAGGATGAATTAGGAATCATATCTAGGCCGTATTCTACTTCAACCTTGAATAACTGAGAAAAATAGACAAATGACTAAACCTCTGTGAAATACCATACTGAGGAGCTTTGTAACTAAATTATCTCTAAGATTAGCTATGGCTCTAAAATGCTATAATTATACTTTTGACAGTTTATGCACTGTAGAAGAGCCACTTAATCAATTATACCAGTTGACTTAATGTTTGTGTATAATTCAGCCTCCTCCAGCTGAATGCTGGCTCAATGGGTTACTAAACAAAGTGGCCATTTGGCAGTAAGGGACAATACTCATCAGCTCAGCAACACAGATCTCTACTCAATCATTGCTGACCGGGCTGTACCAAACCTAAGATTCCAATTTCCCAGCAACAACAACCATCCTGGATCTTCACTGCAATGCCACACTAGAAGGGGTGCAGCCAGCTCTATAACCAATGTTATGCTTATAGTTCTACATACCTACCATTGTGGAAGATACATAGAATAAGCACATCACCTACATTTAGATTTGCCTTCTCTGGCCACCAGATTATTCCCACCCAAGTATCCTTAGAATTGCTAACCCTGGGAGTATGCTTATCATTGTTTCCACCCAGGAAGTCCTGTCATGGGAAGAAAAAAATTCAAAATTATGCATGTGTTAGGCAGGGTTCTCTTAGAGAAATAAAACCAGGACACTATTAATTCTTTTTATATATTTATATAGCGAGAAGGGTATATAAGATAAGAAACAGTTAACTGTCTTTAAAGCAGTACAAATTGCTCGGTGCAACTCACTTGTGTGAGGCAGCTAGAAGACTGGCAGTCCTTCAAGTCTTGAGGGCTGCTGAGTAGTCCTCTGTAGAGTAATTCAGCCTATCTGGTAACAGGCAGCAAACACCAGAGCAGGTCATCAACAATCAGCCAGATGACAGAGTCCAATAGTCCCCAGCTCAAGAGATGTATATCCTAGGAGCGTGGTGAAGTAGGGCTTGAAGGAACCTCAACTCACAGCTCCACAGTCCACGATTAGGTGTCCCATGGGTAGTGTTGCTTGGAGGTCCAGGCATAAGACGAACAAGGCAGCTCTCTGGTCTGAAGAGCCGAAAGCAAGAGAGAGGGCAGGACTGCTAAGCCCTTCCTAACTCTGCCCTTCAATTCATCCCGTGTGTTCAGTGGCTGTGCCATCACAACAGACCCACCAATCTTCTGTGACCATGTTGGCATAACAAACCTACCCATTACAATGCAACTAATTGATTTTATCCATTCCTGAACATCAGGAAACAGCTGATATTATAAAATACTAGGATTGTTATTTAAAATTAATTTCCCTAACAATGGGGTATCAAATTATTCAGGTTTGTATACTATATACCATACACGGCCATTTATTATTTGCCAGGTAATGACTTGCATATTTCTGTTATACTTGAAACAATGCCACAGGTATTTCAAATACCAAAAGGATCCTCCATGGTAGCCAGGTTCCAATGGATCTTTCAGACTAAAACAAACCAGAACAGAAGGGCTTATTCTATATTTATAAAAAATTTTGCCCATAGCTCCTGATGCCAGACCAGAAAAGGGAGAGGTAACATGAAAAAGACTGGGAGGTATAGTCCTGAAATTAGAATTAGGGTACTAGGGTCTGTCCCGAACCCCATTTTTTTGTGATTTCCACTTACAAAGCTAACCAAGAACACACTAAATCAATCTAGGTTTGGAACACTGGGTTCATGGGCTCCAGCTGAAGAGCTACCTCCACCCTTTTGTAGCGAGTAGCGATTTGCCCAGAAAGACGCCCTAATGGGGCTGAAATATCAGACACAAGGAGAACCTCTGAGACCTAGTCACAGTACCCCCTCAAAGCTCCCCATGCTATTGGCTGTCTTGAGCTTAGAACCTGGGAAATGGAGCCAGTGGGAAGCCATAATTTGGGGTAGAAAGAAAGTAGGAATTTACCTGAGTAAGAGTGCAATGTGGCAGAAAATGCGTAGATAGTTATAGTCCAGAGGGTAAATTCAGTTCCAGTTGGCAGAGAAGAAAACAACCTCCCTGATAAGCTGGATCTCCCTCTCTGGGGGTCAGTGTGACAGCCCCCAAATCAAATCAAGGGACATCATAAATCCAAAATAATAAATTATATTTTGGGGGTGAAAATGGCAAATCCTAGCCTCAATTATCAACCCCCAAGGAAATACATAGACTGAGACTCTTAACATACTTTTGTACAAGAAGAGAGGCCATGCTAAGGAATGCCACAGTTTAGCTACAGTGCCTGGAGACATTCACCATAACAAAGACCCTGTTTTGAAATGAGAAGACCCAGGGAGTCAATTTAATCTAAAATTTAATCTAATTCTAACTTATGTTTTGTTGGGGGTGGTGGTGCCAAAAAACCTCTGAGCTAGTAGGACATAGCAGTCTAGATAAATTAATAAACCCAGATCCCCTCTCAGTGAGTCTACACACGGCCAGGGAGGCACTGTCTGTCCTGGGGTCCTACTTGGGACTGAAATACCACTCTATTTCTTTTTTTTTTATTATTCTTTCTGCCCAGCTATCTTTCCCACCACAATCAGTCTCAATGGACCTAGCTTTATTTTTTTTTCTTTTTTTTTCCCTTATTTTTTCTTCCTTATTTCTCTTTCCTCACATCACTCCTGCTTTTTCCTATCAGATGGTACTGCTGAATTCCAGGCCATTACCCTCTGCCTAGTGTAACTCAACTCAAATAGCAGATGGAACTACAGCCTGTCCTCTGTGGGCAGGCTGTACACCTCACAAGGCAGCTGTGACAGCCCTCTATAGCACTCTGTGCTGTTGAAAAAAAACCTCCATTGGGCCTCTAAAGTGATCTTGTCAACTAGGGCAATTCTGCCCAATATCACTGGGTCCATGTACTAGAAGGGCACAACAACCTGTCATCTTGGGGCAGGATTCAAATGCCTCTGGGACCACATTAAGGAAAGCATGAATCAGCTATCTCTATTCTTTATTTTTTCCTTCTCTTTTTACCATCACAGTCAATCTTTATGTGCACAGTTGTGTCTTTCCCTTTCTTTCTCTTTCTTCTTCCCTCTGCTTTCTTCTCTTCAATTTATCCATTTCTGTTTCTCTCTCCTCCCTCTCTGTCCTTCCATATTCCACTGCTGGTTTCTAGCCTCCAACCCTCACAGAATGAAGCAGTGCTACACATGGCATGGCATGGGGCTCAGCTATCTATTTTTTTCTCTTCTTTGCTTTTTTTCCCCCCTTTAACATATTGTTCTTTCACTCATATTTTCTCTTCTTCTATTCCTTCTCCCTTTCCCATCATAGTCTCAGTAGATTGTTTTCCATTTTTGTAGTTTCCTTTTTTGACGGTTTTTACTTTTGTTTAGTGTTAGCACTTTTTTTGGTGAATGAGTGTTAGTTTACTTGGCATTTTTGCTCCTCTTTGTTTTCTTCTTTCTCTCTTTTTCTTCTTCTCTCCCTTTCTTTGTTTTCACAAGTCACTATTATCCTCCAAGTCACTCCCTCTCCACCTAGGGAGGCCCAATTGGGTGACCTCCCATCTGCATTTGCTGGCTTTACACACAGCTGGGGAAGTCACATCAGTCTTCCTCCATATCCCAAGTGACTGGGGCCTCTCTCCTTCAAACATCCAGCCTAAAACCTAAGGTCCAACAAGTAGCTGGGGGAACTCCTACTCACCTCCGGTGGTGCTCCATGCCACTGCAGGAATATCCTCCCAATCTTTACAACTAGGGTAATTCTGCCTGCCAGTTACAGTGCTCTACATGAAGGAGTGTACACTTACATGTGCTCCTCAGCACTCCACTTACACAGGGAAACATGACACACCACCAGAGGTCCTAAAAGCACTGTGAGACAAACCACTATGGCTTACTTAGAGATCAGCCAGTGAAACGTCATCTTTGCCGGCCCACAAGAACCCAGCCAGTGTCCTATGAGAGGACTATCCAACTTGCATTCCACATAACAAAATATTGGTCAGTTAGGGTAAGAGTGAAGCCACAGGAAGATACAGCAGTAACCTGACCCCCACCACCCCCAGTACAGATACTGCATGTAGTTTGTAAAAGCACTCATATAAGTGCTCCAGGAGAGAGCCCAGTGCTCTTCAACTCTGGAAGATGGTGCCAGACTACTTTAAAACAACACGCAAACAGCATCCAGTCCCAACAACCCCAAATAAGAAGCAGGAGAAACAGAACACAATGCCAGAAGAAATTATGAACCTAATGATGTGAATAGAAGAAGAAGATATTGACCAGACACAAAAAGAAATTTTCAGAGTGCTGCTTAGCGTCTTACAGGATATGAGGGAAGCAATACAGAAAAATGATGAACTGATAGAGCAGATAAAGGAAACATGACAAAGCAAAATACAAGACTAAAGGGATGCAATAACAAAATCCAGTGGCAAATTGACAGACATTTCTAACAGACTTGAGGAGGCAGAGAACCACACCAGTGACCTAGAGGATAACCAAGCAGAACTCAACAAACCAATCAAATAAAATAATCAGAGAAATTGAAGAAAGCCTGATAGCCATGTCAGATGCTATGAAAAGGAACAGTATTAGAATAATTGGACTGCGGAACAAGACACAACAAAGAAGTCAACAGTGAAAATGGCAAGAGAATTCTTAGAGAAAAACTTCCCCAGCTTAATAAATCAAAATCAGGAAATCATTCAGGAGAAGTTACCAAGGCATACAATAATTAAATTATCCAACTATGAGGTAAAGGATATCATAAGAGCATCTAGGGAATGACACCCATAAAGTGCCTCAATAAGAATACGCTCAGACTTACCAGCAGACATGGCTCCAATCTCAACTCTGAAGATAGCGGCTCCTCACCCCAGAATAATTTACCTTAGAGGACAGCACTGAAGGTACAGCTCAGGGAGAGGGACATGCCTGACACAGGAGAAATGAAGCAGAAGGAAGAGAAAGTGGAGCACATTCTGGTCCACCAAGCCTTGAGGATGATATCCCCACTCAGAAGAGCCAACACACAGAGAGAACCATATGTCCAGTGCCACTATGATACATGATGTCCTTTGGGACCCATGGCCCTATCGGGGACAACACTGAAGACACAGTGAGGGATAGCAGCTGATCTGACCCCACCACATTGAGGCAAACGCTAAGAGTGTGCAGCTGAGCAATGAGGGGAAAAGAGCATGGAGGTCCCCAGGGAGTACAAAGGATGGAAAACTTTGGGGCCAGTGGACTTGACCAGAGGTCACACAGAGAGGTCAACAAATAGACCTTGAACAGTTTATAGACTTTCCTTTTTATTATTTTTGCTTATATATTTTTTCTGGTCATTGGTTTTTTTTCTTGTTGTAGCTGATGTTTTCTTTTATTGCTTTGTCTTGCTATGTCTTGTTGCTTTTTTGTGCATATTATCTCTGCAGTCTATATAGATAACATAGATGATCAGTATGGAGAAGAACACAATGGGACCCATGGTTTTAGGAGGTTATGGGAGAGAGGGAGGTGGGGTAAAAAAGGTGGTAATGACCAACCCAGGGACAAAGGAACAACAAATGAACAAAATCAGTGGCAAGGAGGGAATGAGAGGCTGGGTAGGAATTGATCAAGGGTAAGATTACCAAGAGAAATTACTGAAACCAAAATGAAGACTTAGCAATGATAGTAGGACAAGAGGAAGGTAAACAAAAAGAAAGGAAAGAAATAGGAGGCAAAGAGCATTTATAGAGGTCTAAATACAGGCATGTATATAGGTAAATGTATTTATATAATATGATGGGGAAATAAATCTATGTGCATATATTTATAGGTTCAGTATTAAGGCAGCAGATGGATATTGGGCTTCCACCCAAGTACTTCCTCAATGCAAGAACACTTTGTTCTATTGAATTGGCATTCCATGATGCCCACATTCCCAACATGATCACTAAAGATAAAAGTGTGCATAAGTAATTGTGGTGAAGAAAGCTGATGGTGATCAGCTATTAAAAGATATAGTGTCTGAGGTCTTAAAGACTTCAAGGTAAACAAGCTTCATCTAGCTCACAATCAACAAGTCCACATGGAAGAAGTACACCAGTTTGTGTGACCATGAGATGTCATGGTCAGGAATCAGGCATCTACGAGCATAAAATCAAATCATTGTGTTCCCAACTTCATGCTATGATCCTTGAAGACAAATGTATGCATAAGCAAATGTGGTGAAGAAAGCTCATGGTACCCAGCTATCATGATCCCAATTCTACCTTACAAATCTGTATAGATAGGAACTGGAAACATTGGGATACAGGACAGATGATCTCTTTAGGACCAGTGATGAGAGTGGTGATACCAGGAGGGTGGAGAGGAGGTGGGTTAGAAAGGGGAAACCAATTATAAGAATCTACATATAACCTCCTCCCTGTGGTATGGACAATGAGGAAGTGGGTGAAGGGAGACATCGGACAGTGTAAGATATGACAAAGTAATAATAATTTATAAATTACTAAGGGTACATGAGGGAGGGGCAAGTGGACACTTTCCTGATTACCCCTTGTTCCCTGTGACTGACTTCTCTTAATAACATATCCAAAATACATGTGATAAGTTATTTTCATCCCTGCTTCTAAGGAGCATCTGGCTCTATTTCTTCCAATATTGAATAATGAGCCTCAAAAGAAGATGTAAAGAATACAATGTCACTATAGCAAAAAGAACAAGTTGACATTCAACCATTTCAAGAGCTATGGGTTTGGGATGTTTGCTGCAGCAAAACAGCAACTATAATTTTCAGATTTTAGGATTCACAAGATAATGTGAGTTTAAGAGAATATAGGGAAGGTAATTTTTCTTTAGGCCATGTACAAGACAGAACCGAGGTTTATTAAGCTTCTTTTTTATACGGAAGAGCTGGGTGTATTCAATTTATGTGTGTGCTTGTAGTAATTTTTTTCAGTCATGCTAATTGTAGTGATAGCCCCTTTCTGTGTGAATAGAGAATAGTATTGAATTTAAGGCCATTGTTCCTAAGTAAGTTTTGCCAAAAGGTCAATACATTCTTATCTTAAAAATATAGTTGCATGTTTACACTAAGGAAGGATAAGTTAGCATCTGCAAATCTTGGAGCACTGTTATTACGGATCTTGATTGTCTGACTCTATTGTCCTAAGCTATTTAAGCGAGGTCTGCCCCTTTGTTTAAGGTCTGGTAGGAATGCTAGGCAAGGAACTTTGCTTAGCAAGTTCTTTTGGGAATAAGCCCCAGGGATGTGAGGTGTAAACTTTCATCATTAGCTTTGTCTAGGCATGCTATAAGTGTTATCATGACCTCTCCAGCGATGGAAAGAAGTGGTGTGGAATTTCCTTGCCAAGGAACTCCCTAACCCCTTTGCTTTGCTCCCAAGTATTTTCAGGCCAGATTATGGAGATGCCAAGGGTCCCTGAGACCTTGAAGGTGTCAACTATCAGACAAGTATCATTATGGTACAGCTAAGCAAGGGCTTCATCAGGCTTTCAGGAAAATCTAACATAAGCCTGACCTGATTTAAATGGCTGAGTCCCCTCAAATTTGGAGATCACAAAGAAATGAATTAATGTTATATATCCTGAGTTTAATAAAAACTTCCTGAAATATGAGAAACTGAGATGATTTTTCACCACTGTACAACACATATTTCTCCAATAGTGAGGATGCAAAAAAGATGCTGAGTTTGTTTATTGCTTGTTTTGGAAATTTTGCTATTCTCTTATGAATGGCATTATCCATCTAAATGCATGCTATATGATTATTCCATGGAAAAGGTGAAAACATAAACTAACAAATATTAATCATAAACTAAGATAACCTTTAAAGTCTAATACTTTGTCATCTAAATGAAAAGAGAATATGATGTAGAGTTATATTATTTATTTTCCTGAAAGAAGAGGAAATTATGAACATATGGTTCTAAATCACAAATGATATGGTTCCTGGGATTGAGTCCACTAATCCACAATAATGCGATACAGATTGGCATTTGTCTAAACCTCTGAGAACAAAAAAGCAAATAAATGAATAAAAATGAACTCCCCCTAAAAGAAAAGAGATTCCTCCCTGAAATTAACCAATGCCAACAAATCAATTCTCACTCATGGAGCTCCTATAGGGGAGCATAGGAGTGCACTATGGCAAATCTAAGGCTGAAACCTTTATGGGCATAAAGACACATTCCTCTAAAGGAGGACTCCAGAGCTCCACTCCAGAACTCCTTAATATCTCCTACCATCTGGAAACCTAGTGTGCGTGTGGTTGGGGTGGGCGTGGGGGCTGTGGGGGGGTGAACCCTAGGATTGGGAAATTGGGAAGTTCAAGTGTCTGGCTGACATTCAGCTCATAAATACTATGTAGCACTATCCTTCCTACAGATTTTCAGTAAGCCCACAACCCACAACAATCTCTTGGCTTCTTTCCTTTTTGCCCAGTGCACTTGCTTATTTTTCTTGAAAATTCCTTAGTGACTGGAGACATTTTTCCCAAAGGGTGATTTTTCAATGAAATGTCATTTTGGCTTTGTGAGTATCCTTAGTGGCATGTACCAAATGACGCATTTCATTTGTGACCAGAGCCAAATTCAAATTTAATTTTCCAGAGGGGACAAGTTAATGTATAACCTATTGTGCCACCTGGCATCCTAAATTAAATTTCCTGAACGGCTTTCATTGAAAACAGAATCAGGTATATGGCTTTTGTAAAGGCATTTTCCACTGTCAGCTGTGGCTCCCACTGCTTTTATAGGCTTTTAATTAATCCATTTTTTATAAATAATAACTAGGCAGGAGGCTTACTTTTGAAAGTGACAATTTGCCTTTTTAGCACTATGGAATTTCATTGGTCCATACTCCAAACAGTATCAGAATACTAAAACCATTCATTTAAATTTCTATTATGTTGTTATATTATACCTGAACTTTCAACTTATGAATATTATGCTACAGTGAAATATTATTTTGAGATGCAAACCAATTTAATATCAAAATCTATATTCTTTCCAGTACACAACTGCATAGTTATGAATGTTTTGCTATTTTTTTCTAGAATATGTGAAAGTTACATAGTTTGAAAGAATTTTTAGAGCACTTCAAAACTGCATCTAGACATAAAGCCCTAGTGATATTACAAGTTGTTGTTCTTGTGGCTCTTGGTTACCATGGAGTTGATCACTGATATAGATTTTAGAAATATGCTAAGCCTTAATAAGATTTTGTACATATGGAATTCTGATTACCAGGCATTTCACCATACCACAATAAAGAAAGCTATACTTATCTACAAATGAATGTGTCTCAAACTCATACTCACTGGCATCGAATCGATGATGACTCATAGCCACCCTCTAATAGAGGATAGAACTGCATCTGTGAGCTTTCGAGACTAATGCTGTATGGGAGTTGAAAGCCCCATCTTCCTTCTATGGAATGGTTGGAGGTTTTGAAGTGCTAACCTTGTAGTTAGCAACCCAACCCATAACCACTGTACCACCAGGGCTTCCAAATGTGTCCTATAGCTCACCTATGCACTCTAGCATCTCCCTGTTCATTTCTGTCCAAATAGTCCAATTTGCTCCATAAGTTTTACTAAACCTAAAATGAGTCATTTCAAACAGTCAACAATACATTTTACAGTCTTTTAAAAAATAGTCAAAGGATGAATTCACAATTGACATGCTTTCTTATTTATCCTTATTCTAGAAGCAATTGCTCTCTCAATCTCACTCAGGAATTAAGACTACATGCTTTTTAAATCAAGGTTTAAACCCAAAGTCTGCCACTTCTAAGCAGAGTAAGCTTGAAAACTATTGCAACATCTTTGGGTCTCTATCTGTAAAATGAGTCATAATAATACTAACTTCGTAAAATAATCATGAAAATTAGGGTATTTGATTTGTGTTAAATACTTCAAATAGTACATTCATGTAGTGAATACTGAAAATAAAAGTATAAATGTGATTGATAGTTGTTAAAGACTCAGTAGTTTGAATGCCCAGCATGGTAAACGAAACTCTTTCTAATGGTCAATTGCTTCTGTATATTCTTGTCCTTTCTTCAGACTCTAAGTAACAAATAATACCTTCAATTATTTTGGAAATTATAATAAAACAAAAGAAAAAAGAAAACCTTTTGATGCCTCTACCCAAGAACATGCACTTTATCTGCCCATACTCTAGACCCTTGAATGTTTCTTCTCTATCTTTTTTTGCTGGAGTTGTGCTTATTAGTTATGACATTATGGTGATAAAATGTGCCAAAAACCCAAACTTTGCTTGTCTTGGACCATCTTCATGAGATCTGGTGTGCCGTAGGCCATTGTTGGGTCCTCTGTGTCTTTTGAGTCCCGCTCAAAGTAGAAAGTTCATCCTCTAGCACTATTTCTGAACATGTTCAGTTGTCATCCATAGGGTTTTTATAGGCTAACTTTTAGAAGAAAGACCTGGTCACCTACTTCTAGAAATTGGCACACCAAATATTTGTTAACTCACTTGATTTGGATATGCCGTCAGGACAGATTGATTTCTAAAGGAAGACATAATGTCTGGGGAAGCAGAAGGTCAAAAAGAGCAAGAGATGCCCTTGGTGAGATTGCTTGGCACCATAACCATGAGTTGAACATATTGGCAACTGTCTTGTTTTGTTTTGATTTGGTTTGGTTTTTGGTTTTTTGGGCATCACTGCCCTCAAGTGGTGGGATTAGGAGGCCCAGCCTTTGCTCCTGTGGAGCTGGATTTGAACCTCCAACCCAGTGGGCTGCAGTCCCGCGCACAACCACTACGCCACCAGGGCTTAGCAGAACATATTGGCAATTGTAAGGATGACACGGGACTGGGCAATTTTTCTTCTGTTGTACATAAGTTTCCCATGAGTAGGAGACAACCCAATGGCAGCTAGCTAGAACTATTTTCTAGTTCTAGAGCTAGAATGATAGCAACTCACTAGTAGATCAACACATCTTGTTCCTAGTCTGTCTTACTCTGGAAGCTCTGCTGAAGCAAAGGTCAAAGCTCCACCATGGGAGATTGGGCTGGTATGTGAGAGTCTAGTGGAAGAGCTGCCTGTATCCCAGCAGGATAGTGTCTACTAGAGCACAGCAAGCTGATGGATGCCTTCTTGCATGACTTTTCAAGACAAATTACAAAAATTCCTTGCTTTTAATTGGTCAAAGAAACTCAAATGAACCTCAGGTTCACTGAGGTCAAAGCATCATGTTGTGTTGTACCAAACAAACCTAAAATTTCAATGTGAGAATCTGATAAGAAAAGCATAACCTTGTCTCAATTAAAAGCACTACTATCTCATTTCCATTCAATTTTCTCCTTGCAGAAGCGGAACACACTCATGTCAGTGAAATATTCCTGAAGGTAATGCTTATCGTCATTTCTGGGTTAAAGAACAAGATTTATTTCACATTATAGGAATATATTTCCTGACATTTGTCGCATTCCATTATTATCAAAGGTTGGAGTGCTGAATGTGGGAAATTCTCCAGAAAGGCTGACTGTAAGTGCTTATGTAAACTTCTAAGTAAAGGCAATCTCTATTATGCAGTTTGACTGTCATAAATCCTATGCAGGTTACCTTTGCTGAATATAACAGATTTCTATCTACCAGGGTTTCATAGGAGAATTAGAATTATTTTATAAATATAAAAACATATATGCATTCTGTTTCCAAGTATTGGAACCCATCATTGTTGATCACATTTTCTATTATTTATAGATGGTGATGACTTTTCTGACAAATATGGAAAAATCTTTTTTTCACATGCATGACCTCTAACCTGTCGGATTAGAAAATTTACCAGAGTAATCATAGAACTTTCCGAATCATAGAACTCTCTGAATCGCTATCAATCAGTTAGTTGAAGATGCTTATTTTGCTATTGCTAATAAGATGTCATATTGTATTAATGAGCACTTGTTGAAAACTGATTTTAGAATATGGCATCAATTTGTTTCTGATTTTCAGTCATTCCTTTTGCTAACTTAGAGAAATATAAATATTTCAACAACTTTTCAATCAAAATTCTACATTCCTGAAATGTTTATGATTTAGTTTCTACCTCATTAAAATCTCCTTTCAAATATTTCCTGTTTAGAAAATATTCCCAAAATTGTCTTGTCTAAAAGAGACACTCCCCATCACCATCCAGATCTATATCTTCCCATAAAGCTCTTCAGAACAGATGTCACTGTTTTACCTGAACACGCAGGCTTCTTTCTGTTTATTTCTTACTCTTTCCTGCGTTAGAATATTAGTTCCAAAGCCTCTGCCTTGACCATTGTCTCCTCTATCCTTGTCACAAAGACAGCTCTCACTTGGTTTAGAAATGAATCAGAGCCTTATCTTTAATGATGAAAGTGAGCTAAAATTCCATCGTAGGTAGATAGTTAAATAACTGTATATTGAAAACTCAAGTCATTCTACAGATATTTTAAAGGATGACTACATATTTCTTTGCAAATAGAGACTTTCATTTTGTAATATCAAAGTAAGACCCCAAAGTTTATATGCATAATATTATCACAATTTAGATTAGCTGTTCAAGATTACAGAAAAAAGTTAAGCAAAAAATATTGCTACTAGCATTCCCGTCATACTCACCTGGGTTTATTTTGAATATAACATGTTCCAACATGTCTCTGTAGTCAGAGGGCAGATCACAATAATTGCTCTCAGTAGTACATCTGTCTTTGTATCATTAGCATGCCTTCAAAAATGGATACTTTTTGTACAATGGGAAAACCAAAACAAAACTGCCCCGTCATTTTCTCCAGGCTACAATCTCCCAGGTGGCCAATTGCTCCATCTTTTATCTCACAGAAGGCTGGTCTTCTGTTAGCAGGCAAGTTCTTAACCACTGACCCTCCCAAACTCCTGTTCTGCTCATGAATTCACGTAATTTAAAAATCCACAATTAGCACAGTCAGGGCAAGGCTTCCGTCTCACTTCTTTCCTTCATGTCAGCATTTAACAGACTACCAGGTACCACACCAGTCCTGGGCAGTGAAGGTGCCACTTAGTCACCTTAAGAAGTAAGAGAGCGGGGCTGAGCCCCGGTGGTGTAGTGATTGTGCGCGGGACTGCGGCCCATTGGGACGGAGGTTCAATTCCAGCAGTGGTGCTGGGCCTTCTACTCCCACCACCGGAGAGCAGTGATGCCCCCCCCCCCCAAAAAAAAGTAAGAGAGCATGAGCAAAAGAGGAGATTTTGTGAGTTTTTAATGACTACATCACCACTTAGTCAAACAGAGTCACACTCTCCCCCAGGGTTACAAAGGTGATACTACAAACAGCAAACTGGCACATATGTGCTTCACAGAGCGGCTCCTAGATTCAAATGAGCCACCTTGCAGGAACATCTCCATCCTTTCAACCCTGTGCCACCTACACGTCTTTCATTACATAGCACCCAAACCAAACTCACTGCCATTGAGTCATTGCCAACTCCTAGTCACTGCACAGGACAGAGTAGAACTGTGTCCTTGTGACTTTCAAAGGCTAGAACCTTTGGAGTAGAAATCCCCTCCTTTCGCCCACAGAGCAGTTGGTGGTTTCCAACCAGGGACCTTGATTCAGCTTAGCAGTCCAGTGTTTAAACGCTATTCCACAGGGCTCCCTTTTGATTGTATAATACATATGCATCAGCATCACTCAGACTCACCATCACCAATAACATTTTCACATATAGCAGCCCTATAGGAAAAGACAGAGCTGCCCCTGTGCCGATTCTAACTCTTAAAAGAAGTAGAAGCCCTCCTCCATCTCCCATCATCACAACTAGAAAAGCACCATTACATGTTTTTACGAAAAAGAAATAGGGCAATTGTAAAGCATACACTACTGAGACAATGCTCTTCATTTAATTTATTGAATAGTCCATTGACTTTTTTTTCCTTCAAAAGAAATGAAAGTGTTTTTTATTTACCAAGAATCTTTTTCCAATGTGAAAGACCCCTCTTTATGGAACATAAGCATAAAATAGCTAACAAAACACAGTGGCACCTCTGGGGGTGGAGATGTGTGACCTTGTAGGCTGTACCACCTGACACTATCACATGGTCTCCTGCGCCAGGGGTCGAGAGGAGGTTCAGAAGGGGGTCACCAAGGCTGTGATATCACAAGTATCATGCTAACCATCCCCGTGTACACTGTTGACTTCTTCCACCCTGGTCACCTGCCATGCGGAGTATAGGCCTACGTGCCTTCCACTGTGCAGGGAAGAGGATCTTTGCTTGACCAGTAAGAAAGGACAGGAGCCATCAGGAAGCTGTGCAGTTAAGACCAAGACTTGTGAGACTATGTAATGGTACCCTCCAATGGGTGTCGGGGCTGGGCCACTTTGCAACCATGAGGTAGGGTTTGCAGGTTGCCCCCACCCACTGAGACGAAAGATGCGAACATGAGTGATTGCACGGGGTGAAACCAAGACTCGTTATGCTACTGAAAAGACATATCCAATCCACATACATCTCAAGGTTAGATTCCTGACAGAGTGCAACAAATACCACCTATTGGGTTACCAGCTCCAAGCTTAACAAGATAAAAGGTCAGCATACTAGAGAACCAATATATCTTTATTGCTGATAAAGGTTAAATAGAAGATATAATGTTGGAGTTAAAATTGCATTGGTCACTTGGTCACTGCACCACTAGAGTTACACCCACTTACAACAACGTAGCTCTAGATCAACCATAACTGCAGAAACCTGTCCCAGAAGAGCAAGGAAGGAAATATGCTTTCAGTAGGTAAGCTTTGAAAGATGCAAACAAAAATTACTTCCCCTACAATACTAAAAAGTCAGGCACACAAGTCTAAATGTTCATGAGGAAGACATATTAATATTAAGACCAATATGTTCATGAATTATCAGGAGAGTGAGATTCAAAAAGTTTTGCTACATTTTGTTGAAAGATTTGAATTTACTCATTAAAGATGACATGGATAACTGCTTATAATTAATACTTCATTACAGTTTGTGCTTATTTTTTTAATGACAACAGCTTAGACTTTGATTATAATTCTCTTACAATAATTTAGTGGAAGCTATCCAATGGCAGTCTATTAGATTGTCTAAGTTAAATTAGCATGATGGACTTTTAATGGATCTCTTAATAAGCATTATGGTGATCAGGAATATTGCGAATCAAAATCATTCGCAATGACTTTTCTGACTTTGTATAGTAACAACCCTCAGAGTCATTGATTCTTGTCCTCAGAGAAACAACTCAAAATGCACTATTAATCTATTTCTGTACTGTTAACAAGGACAGGGACAAAATGAACATAGACTAAGCTACATTTAACAAGATTTTTAAAATAAGTTATTTAAGTAGCTCCTCTAACCTTTTCATTGTGATTCATTCTTCAAATCTGGGCTCTTTCCCAAGACAATAGAAAATAGGGGAGGTAAACTATCGTTCAGAATCATAGAGTACAGGGCTCCTCTATTTCTATTTGTGAATTGCAGATGGAAGGGTCAGGGCTTCAGTAATGCAGATCACCCGCCACAGGAAATCCTAAGGAGTTAACCTCATTTCAAAGTGGCCTTGCCTCTGGGTTATACATTCTTATGACCTTCATGTCCAGCCAGTAGCTATCGCCCTTGCTGTTGTGGGAGCAGACAAGTAGGATCCTTCAATTAGTGAAAAGCAGGAGAAACTCAACAATTTAACAGGGCTTGTGTCAGGAGATAAAATTGCTAAGCTGCTGGCTTAAGTTCTCTGAGGACATATCATAAAGGACTGTCTGCAGGTGGCTGAGAAGTGTGCTTTATGTAGCAGCAGGAACGGGGTGCAATTGCTTACTCTGGGAACGCTGACTCTATCACCCTTAAATTACCTGTCCTTCACTTGAATCATTTGCATGAATATAGGAAGACTTAATATTATATTTTCCTCCCCCTGCTATCATTATGATAAGAATTAGATAGTGAATGTAAGAAAAAATGCAAACTATGCCGTGTTTTTAATTTAAATTTTTCATTACATTTTTATTGCTCATGTAATATATAATGATTTAAAATTACAATATAAAGGTAATGATAACAAGCAATTCAGGAATTTTTTCCTGCAGTTCTATAGGTTATAATATTTTAGTTCATAACCATTTATGTATATTTCAATTAGGATATTTGATATATGATGTGTCATGTAAAATCCTATAGCTATATTCTTCTATTAAACTTCTTGCCAAATATGTTCAAATATCACTATTTAATTAAAATTTTATATTTTAAATTTTTAATAAATCATTTTTAGGAGCTCTTACCAGTCATAAAAATCCATACATCCATTGTGTCAAGCACACTTATACGTATGTTGCCCTCAACTCTTTCAAGACATTTGTTTTCTACTTGAGCATCCGCACTTCATTTTTTTCCTCCCTCCCCCACACTCCCATTCTTATGAACCTTATTAATAAATTATTATTTCTTTAAAATATCATTTTATTGGAGCTTCTTATAGCTCTTATCATAATCCATATATCCATCCATTTTGTCAAGCACATTTGTACATATGTTACCATCATTATTTTCAAAACATTTTCTTTCCACTTGAGCCTGTGGTATCAGCTCATTAACACCACCACCACCCTGGCCCCTCTTTCCTTCTTGATCTCTTGGTGATTTATATATTTTTCATGTCTTACACAGACCACTGTCTCCCTTCACCACTTTTCTGTTGTCCGTTTCCTGGGAGGAGGGGTTATATGTCTATCCTTACAATCAGTTCTCCCTGTCTCCCTCCACCTTCCCCCACCCTCATGGTATGGCTACTCCCTTTATTGCTCCTGAAGGGGTCACCTGTCCTGTATTCTGTGCTTCAAGAGCTTTTATCTGTACCAGTGTACATTGCATGCTCTGGTCTAGCTAGATATGAAGGTAGAACTGGATTCAGGATAGTGGGGAAGGAAGCTTTAAAGAACTAGAGGAATGTTGTATGTTTCATCAGTGCTATTCTGTACCCTGCGTGGCTTGTTCACTCTGCTCCTCCTCATTGCCTCAATATGATTTTTTGTTTTGGGTCTTCTGATGCCTGATACCTGATCCTGTCGACACCTCATGATCCCACAAGCTGGTGTTTTCCAAGTGAGCTTTGTTGCTTCTCCACTAGATGGCTGCTTGTTTAGCTTTAAGCCTTTAGATCCCAGATGCTAGGTATTTTGAGAGCAGGCACCATCAGCTTTCTTCACCACTTTTGCTCCTGCACCATTTTGTCTTCAACGATCATGTTGGGAAGGTGAGCCTCACAGAAGACTCAGTTATTAACACATAAAAGACCAGATATTTTAAAATCAAGAAGTTAGAAATCAAGCAACCAAATCAGTGTGAAGGGGTGGGGAAGTAGTGGAGATCCCAAACTCATGTGCAAATCAACACGTTAAAGACAGGAAAAACTCGGGATCCATCTGCAATGTGTTGTTGCATTGAGGGAGTACTTGAATAGAGACCCATTGCCCATGTACTGCCTTAATACTTAACATATGAATATATGGGAGATATATAAACCTATACCCCTATCATTATATATAAATATATTTACATCTGTGTGTGACTATATTTATATCACAATAAATGTCCTTTGCTTCCTAGTTCATGCCTCTTTTTCATTTAACTTTCCATCTATCCTACGATCACACCTTACCTCCATTTGGCTCTCAGTAATTCCTGTCGGCTACATGTCTGTGATCAAACTATGCCTTCCTCACTGTTGATTTTAAATCACTTGTTGTTCCCTTGTCCCTGGGTTTCTTGACTCGCCCTTTCTTTCCCTTAGCTGTCTCTCTCCCAGGTCTCTCTGGAACCATCAGTTCCATTATTTTTTTCTTGGGATTGTTTATCCTGCATATCTTAAATAGATTGGGCCAGGGGGGCTAGAAATATATCTACATCTGTCTGTTCAATCTTATGAATGTTTTTTGATGGAGTCTGATGAGGGGACAAACTCTGGCCCCAAAAACTATTTTTTAGATTCCTCGGGGATTCACTGCTTTGCTCCCTTTGCTGATCTGTTGTGTTCCCTTTGTGTTTCACCCCAGTGTAGAGGGATCAGACCAGGCACTATTCTTCCACTGTGTCTCCAGTTTTGTCTCCCTTTATGCTATGGGTCAATGAGGGGATGTTGCATCTTGGAGGGCAGTCATATGGTCCTTTCTGTGCATTGGCTGCTCTGAGCAGGAATGTCATCCTTGGAGCTTGGTGGGCCAGGAGGCAGTCCACTCTCTCTTTTTCCCACTTAGTTTGTTCCTATGTGTTCTGAGCAGACACACCACTCTCCCTGAGCTGTGCTTCCATGCTATCCTCTGTACTTCATTCTTCTGTGGAGGGGGTCCACATAGGTGGGATTGGGGCCAGTCCTGAAGATCTCTCTGTCACCTTGTTGCTTCCTACCTGTATGTTGTCTTCAAGCCTTGGGATACCAGATTGAGATATGGTCTCTCTCTCCCTGTCTTGTGAAGAAAATAACAATACCCTCCCATGGGTAGGTTAGAAACTTGTTACCCTCCTCCCCATGTCCTCTTTTTTCCCCTTTAATTAAATATGACTATCAATTAAATATATTTTAAAAGTTCTAAAACAATTCCAAAATTTCACCATTAAAACAATAAAATTTCTGTAATTAGTATAAAATGTTGAATTGAAAAATATTGTCTCATGTATATATTTACAATTTTATTGTGAAAAAAGAATGTTCTCAATAAAAATTTTTATTCCATATATTTATTTATCAAATTACCTTTCTCCAATAGTGTGCCCAAACTGGAAGATCATTAAAGGTTATTTATATGTCAGAATTTAATGATACCATGATAAGGTGAATGAAAATTTTATATATTTACATCTTTTTTAAAACCTGAGACATATATGAAGGCATTTAAACAAATTATATAAAGAATGAGGAAACAAAATGAAGCCAAATTAGTGCTTTTAAAAATATATAGTCATTTTCCAATGTACACACATTTATTATAAAAAACATTCCTGAAAATTAAACAGTAGACAATGATTATATAATCACTTTGAGTCAGAAAATTTCCTAATCACTCATTGAAATTGTGGTGGTCCTATGCTTATGTTAATTTCATGATTGAGATAGCCATTGAGTAGCCAATGAGGCCTCTGTGTGGGCATGGCTTTCTCCTGAGACTTCTGGGAAATCTCACTATATTTCCCTCGTGGAGATGAGAAGTTATGTCCCCAGTTGTTAGGAGTTAGTCTCAGAGACAATGAATTACAGACAAGACAATATGACAGCATCCGAGGAGCTGGGAGAGCTGGAGGAGAAGCCATGCGGTCTTACCCTGATGGAACAAGGCCTCTGAAGCTAGAGAAGCCATGTGGAGACCCCTGCTAGTGCTGGGTTGCTTCTACCACCACTGGATGCTTTTGATGGATGCTGATCCCTGGAAGTGAGGAGCCATGAGGAGACCGCTGCCATTGCCAGGACTCTGCACCCACTGACCTGTGACTTGTGAGTCAAAAGGAGACTTAATAGACTGATATCGGGCATATGGGCTAATTGGACTTATGACTTTGAACTGGACTGGGTTGGGAAGCTTTCTCAATGTCCCATTCCTCTTGTATATAAACCATCCCCTTATATCCATATGCATGTCTATGAATTTGTTTTTCTAGTTTACCCGGACTAACACAGAAATTAAAGCAAAATAAATGAACTCCTGAAGTAATATATATCTATGAAATCTATTGAAAACAAAAATTAACCATTTTGAAGGACTGTCGAAAAGCCCAATATTAAGAGGCTTTAACAAGACACATGTTCAAGGGTTCACTGGGGTGAAGTGATGAGGAACTGATACCAAGGGCTTAAGTAGAAAGCAAATATTTTGAGAATGATGAGGGCAACAAATGTACAAATACACTTGATATACAATGAACGTATGTATAGATTTTGAAGAGTTGTGTGAGCCACCAATAAAATGATTTATTTTTAAAAAGACACATGACTATAAAAGGAAATTGGTCAGTTTTTGCTCAATATATTTTTGACTCTCACAAAAATAAAATTTGAAAAATCTAAAGGGGTTTCAATTGTTTGAGGTGAAAAGATAATTAAAATAGCTCAAAAGTGCCTGTTTTATAACTCTAACAGGGACTTAAAGACTGATTCTGTTGTGCAAAGTGCCCTGGCTGCAGACTGGGTTATGAGTTGAGCTGTAAACTGCAAAGTCTGCAGTTCAAATTCCCCAACTGCTCTTCAGGAAAAGGATGAGACTTTCACTTTGTGAAGATTTATGTCTGGGAAACTCACAAGAGTAATTCTACGTTGTTGTTATGTTGTCAGCATCAAAAGCAACTCCACAGCAATTGGCTTCATTTGGGGTGTGGTTTACCATTTGTCAGTATTAACATAGCAGCCTGGAAGCAAAATTTGGGAAACAAATACAAAAGGCTCAAGAATGAAAGAACAAAATTAGGGTGTAAAAAGAACAAAGATGAATAACAGAAGACCTAGGAGTTTTTCCTCAGCTTTAATTTGTATAGTTTAGAGCTGCTGTGTTAGACAGAGTTCACTGGAGAAACAAAATCAGGCTATTTATGATGAGAGAGAGAGAGAGACAGCAAAGGAATATAAGAGTTAATCAGCCCACACAGCAGTACAGAGAGTTCAGGTCAACTCAGTTCTGTGGAACAATTCAAATACTGGAAGTTCTTCAATTCACAAGAGCCACTGGGTCCAAGGTCAAGGATGGACATAGCTGAGTCTTCTGTAGAGCAATGGAAGCGGTCTGGCCACAGGCAGCAAATAGCAGGGTAGATCACCAACAGTCAGCAATATGACGAGATCTGGCATTCCCAAGATCATGAAATGTATACATCAGCATCGTGGGGAGGCAGATCTCAACGGAACCTTAAGCTCTACTGACATGATCCACAAGTTGGCTGTCCCACAGGTAGTGTAGCTCAAAAGTTGAGGCAGAGAACTAGCAACTACACACTGGTCAGATCAGCAGAGAGCAAGAGAAAGATGTAGGGATTGCTGAGCAATTTATCTCTTTGCCCTCCAATCAAACAGCAACCTTATCAATCCCTCATGTTCCTATTGGCCAGGTTGGCATAATACACCTATGTATCACAGGCTGCTATGAATCAGAATCAACTTGGTGGCAGGGGGTTTCATTTAGGTCCACAGAGTCAATGATGTTTTCTACTCTCTTAAAGAGTTAGTCTTAGAAACCTACAGGAGAAGTTCTACTCTATCCTATAGGTTTGCTGTGCGTCATAATGGACATGAGGGCAGTGAGTGTGGGTCTTGGTTTGTTTTTTTGTTTTGACTAGGTATATCTGCACTGGGATGTTCTTTAAAAAGTATCAAACTTGAACAGGGCATCAAAAAAGAGATTCAGCATAAGAATGCTTCTGTAAATTTCCTAACCAGTTGTTAGATTTAGGCTGATTTTTATAATTTTTTTGTTTGTTTTTGGGGCATCATTGCCCTCTGGTGGTGGAAGTAGGAGGGCCAGCCTTGCCGCTGGATTTGAACCTCCAACCCAGTGGGCCTCATTCCCGTGCACAACCAGTATGCCTCCTGATTTTTATATTTTATAGAGTTGCTTTATCTATTAATTGACTCTAACAATTGTATTATGAATACTATAGGGTTTTACTTGTATAAAACCCTGGGAGATAGTTTTAATATTTCCTTTCCATTTTTAAAGTCTCCTATTTCTTCAAATTGTCTTTGTGCTTTGGCTAAGCCTTCCAATACTATAATGGATAGAAATGCAAAAAGGAGAACTTCTTGTATGCCCAATTTTTTTGTGTGGGCATCATTGCCTCTGGTGGTTGTGGGCGCTACCCAGTGCCACTCCTGAGAGCCGCCGCTGGATTTGAACCACGAAGCCCGCAGGTTGCAGTTCCACACTCAACCACTTACGCCAACGGGGCTCAGCCCTATATGCCCAATTTTAAGGGGAAAATTTCATTCTTTCACCATGAAGAATAATGTCCATCTGGATTTTTTTAAATTTTCTCTTATCTTGTTATACAAGTGTCTTTCTATTCTTAGTGTGTAGAGTTTATTTTTATGAAAAGATGATAGATATTAAGAAATACTTTTTCTGCATATGGTAAGATTATGTTTTTTTACCTCCAATTATTAATGTGGCCCATTGACTTTTATATGTCAAAACACTGTCACTTTGGGGGGGGGGATTTCATTTTAATCAACTATTCAACTGTGTTTTCCAGAATTTTGCTTCCCTATTCATTAGGGAAAGATTATAGTTTCTCTTGTTCTCAAAATGGGTAGATTTTGGTGCCAGATATGGTGCCAGAAGATGAACCCCTCAGACTGGAAGGTGCTCAAAATAAAACTGGGGAGCACCTGCCTCCTGAAATTAGTTGTTCTTACTGACATGGATGCATATGACGGTGCTTTGGGGCACAATTCAAAAAGAGAAAACACCATTGTTAGTACTGGGGTAGTTATACAATTTCATGTCAACTTGATAAGTAGTGGATGGGTGGATGGGTGGAGTCTCATCTGCTGATCAGACCAAAGTCTGATCATATCTCCTTGTGTGCATGGCTTTCTCACAAGGATTCTGGGACCTTCCACTCACTCTGCTTTCTTCTTCCTGATGACAAGTCGTGCTGAGACTTGCAAGGAACACCTCTTTCTGCTTGCACCTCCCTGTTGACAAGCCGTACTCAGAGAGCTAGAGAAGTCATGTGGAGACCCACGCTAGTGCTGAGATGCTTCCACCAACATTAGATTCCAAAACTTTGCACCCACCGAAGAGTGATCATCCTGCATTTTGCATCATTGCATGTGACTTCACGAGCCTGAAGAAGGATTCTTGGACTAGTATTGTCCTTATGGGCTAATATTGGACTTATGGACTTGATCCGGACTGGGCTGCAATGTTTTCTTAAGATATAATTACTCCTTAATAAAAACTCTCCCTCACACTTATATGAGCACCTCTGAATTTGTTTCACTAGTCAGTTCAGTCTAATACAAGTAGTCATTAATAATCAGAAGATAGAGTACATGAAACATAAGTTAGGAAAATTGTAAATTGTTAAAATTAAATGAAATTTATAAAGATTGACAACCTAGGCATTAGTGACCTGCAGTGGACTGCTATTTGGCATGTGAATCAGACAAGTATATGATTTACTGTGCTGGGAATCAAAAATTCCAGAAGAATGGTGTCATATTCATTGTCAAAAAGGACATTTCAAGATCTGCCTTGAATTATAATGCTTTCTGTGATACAATAATATCCATATGCCTTTGAGGAAGCTAATACAACCAGTGAATAGGTTATTCAAATTCATGTGCCAACCTCTAAAACCGATGATGGAAATTTGAAGAATTCTACAGATATCTTCCATCTCAAGTTGTTCAAAGATGCAGTCAAGATGCTTTTAATGTGTAGTGGTTCATGGAATGAGAAATTCATAAAGAGCAAGAATCAGTAGTTTAAAAAGGTGGCCTTCATGACTGAAAACAGGGAATATTGACCATTTAAGGTTATTCAATTATGTGATTCATAACAATCTATGAAGAATGGTAATTCCAGGGCATTTAATTTTGGTTGTGCAGAACCTGTTCATAGACCAAAGGCAGTTGTTTAAACAGCCTAAAGGATGTTGTCTGTTTTAAAATCAGGATTGTATTCTTTCCACATAGCTATGCAAAATCCACTAGTAACTCCGAGAAGAAAAATGTGGGTCTCTGCTCCTATAGAATTATAGCCGAAAACATTCTATACAAGATTTCTAAGTCAGAATCAACTACATGGCCATGGCTTTAATTCAATCTAGATGCTTAGCAAATATTACAAGATGATGAACTATATGAAAAAGATGGCGATGCCAGATTTGGAGGAAAACTCATTAACATGTGATATGCAGGTGAGGTAATTGTGAGGCATTTACTGATGAAGGTCAAAGAGTGAAGCCTTTAGTACACATTGCAACTAAATGTAAACAGTACCAACAATCTTCATAATTGGACCAGTAGACAACCTTATGTAAAGTGGAGAAAATGATTGAAGTTGTCGAGGATTTCATGTTATTGGATCCACAATTAACACTTGACAACAGCATTAGGAAGATCAAATGACATATTCACTGTGTTATGCTGTGGTATGAGAGCTCTCTGAAATAAGAAAGAGTGCCACCAGCGATTCAGGGGCAAATTTCTGTTGTTTTTTTCATTTATTTGTGCGTATGTGTATGTCTTACATGGTCTTTGTTACTTTACTTCTTCATGATTATATTCTTTTATATTTTTCAGTATACTACCTTATTCCACTTCTATCTGCTGCTCTCTGTATTTTAAGCTATGTTCTTAATGATCACCCTCAGAGTTACTACTTTGAATTTATACTTGTGCACTCGAGCTTAAATTAATATCACTTTAGCTTCAGTAGTGTACAATTATGCTCAAATATCTTCCACTTTATGTGGTTATCATCACAAATTAAGTCTTTGTATATTATTTACACACTTACATAGGCTTACAATTATTATTTCATGCATTTCCCCTTACATCATAGTGTGCATATCCAGAGTATTATTTTTTGGAATAATATTCTACAATTTTTTTTCCTTTAGTAAGGAGCTGCAGTGGCCAAGCACTCAACTGTTAACCAACAGCTCAGTAATTGGAGACCAGCAGCTACTACAAGGAAGAGGAAGGAGGAGAAGGAGAAGGAGAAGGAGGAGAAGGGGAAGGGGAAGAAGAAGAAGAAGGAGAAGAAGAAGGAGGAGAAGAAGAAGAAGAAGAAGAAGAAGAAGAAGAAGAAGATCTGCTTTAATAGACATCATAGCCTTGAAAACCCCCAGGGAAGTCTACCCTGTCCCAGAGGGCAGCTATAAATAGGAATAATTTTGGGTCAATGGATTATTCTCTAATTGATAGTCTATTATCAATTTTTGGCTACTATTAATAAAAATTAGGAATTTTTTAAAATTAAACATTTTAAAATAATAAGAAAATTTAAATTAATATGAACAAAAATTTTTGGATAAAAATTACCTGATGACTTCTGGAAAGATGACAGACTAGGTAAACAAGCTACTCAGGCCCTCTCTGACAAAAACACAAAAAACCAAATGAAAAACTACAGCTGATAATCCTAGAGCCGTGAGCACTACAGGAAAGGATACATAAGTCACCTTAATACCAAGTGTGACAAGAAACTGCCTGAACACAGGCAACAAGGACACCGAGAGAGTGGTGAGTTTTCAGTTTGCCCGACATGATGTGGCTATTTTGAAGAAAGCAGTATTTCAATCAGGGCAGAAAGCTGATAGTCCCACTGGATTAGGATGACACCAGTACCCACACCAGTGACTGGCAACCTCTTACTCCTCACATACTCCTGGTGACCAGAAGTTTGACCCACCCCAAACCTGCCCCCATTCCCTCACACAATCCCTGCTTTATCTGAAGTTGAAAATGCAATTTGATGAATTGCGTTCTGGGCACATGCCACATCCACAATTGGAGGCAGGTACTCTTTATTTCCTCAGGCTGATTGTCTGGGTAAACTAGAGAAACAAATTCTGGGTAAACTAGGGAAACAAATTCATAGACAGCCATATTGATATAAGGGACAGGTTTATATACAAGAGAAATGAAACATAGAGAAAGCATCCCAACCCAGTTGAGTCCACGGTCATAAGTCCGATATTAGCCCTTATATCCGATGCCAGTCTATAAAGTCTCCTTCCAACTCATGAAACACATGCATTAACACCAGGATAATCGCCCACCTGTGGGTGCAGAGTCTTGTGAATCCATCGGCAGTAGAAGCATCTCAGTGCTGGCAGCAGTCTCCCCTTGGCTCCTCGTTTCCAGGGCTCAGGGTCCATCAACAGTACTCATTGGCAGTAGAAGCATCTCAGCACAGGCAAGAGACTCTGTGGCCTCCCAAGCATCTCAGCACTGTCAGGAGTCTCCATGTGGCTTTCCCTGCCCCCCCCCCCACACACACACAGAGGTATTAGAGTCAGCCTGTGTGGCTTCTCCTCCAGCTCCACCAGTTCTTAGAACTCAGGGTCTATGCTGCCATCTTGTCTTGTCAGTAGATTGTCTCCAAACGACTGAGTTAAGTCTCTCACCTCCAATTTGGAAATACCATGAAACTTCCTAGAATTCTCAGGAAAAAGCCATGCCCACACAGAGGTTTCATTGACTATCTACAGATTGACAGGCTAGACTCCCCCCCCCTACACTCTTAGTCAAGTTGGCACACTGATAGAACATAGCACCCTGTACTGAGTACTCCAGCTTCTTGGCCAACTAGGTCAATACAGTTCACAAATCCCAACCAATTACCTTCTACCCCACTATTTGGATGACTGGAGAGCAAAGAACCAACCAGGTGCTTGCTGCCCTCAATTTTTGCCTTTATAAGTTTTTTCTTTTCTTTCCTTTTTTCTGCTTATGGATTTTACAAATATTTTTCCTCCTTCTTTGTATTTTGTGGTTTTCTCTCTATTACCTCTGTTTTATTTTTACTTGTCATTTTTTTCTAGTTTTTTTTTTTACTTTATCATCCTTTTCCCCTTATTTCCTTTTATGGTTTATGGTTATTTTTCTTTTACATTTTCATTTATTTCTCCATTTTTCTTTCTTTTATTGTTCCTTTTATTAGCTGCTCTTCTCTACAGAATAAAGCAAAAGTAACTGCTTTCATACAATCACCAATTACATACAAATATAACAAAACTCTAATTAGTGTTTCAGAGACAATAGAAAATCTCAGATCACACAAAGAAACAAGACAATAACTCAAAAAATGACACAGAACTAGAAAAGGGTTTGGAAGGAAAAAAAAATGACAATAGAACTACTTGCGAAAAACTCAAATGAATATGTGTGCCTTCAAAAAGTTTAGGGAAAATGGAATTAAAATATAATTGAATTTTTCTCCAAACTTTTGAACTACCCCTCCTGTCTGATCCCAATGTGTGCATATATACCTTCAATAAATTGAGCCAATGACTAATAAAACATAGATAAAACTCTAAAGAAATTCAAGGAAACAGTATCAGAACAAAGTAACAAATTAAATCAAAAGTAAGAAGTCAGAGATAAACAGAATATATAAATCCAGTTGCTTACACTAAGAGTTCAGAAATAGAATACACATGGAAAGAGCAAGACAGAATTAGTGATAGGGTGCAAAAATCTCCCATACCAATCTGTCTGAGGACCAACCAGTGAAAAAGAACAAGAAGAAGAAACAGCAGCAGGAGAAGAAAGTCTAAAAATTATGAAGGACCATGGAGAAGACTAATATATATCATCAGAACTCCAGAACACGAAACAAAGAAAACACACACCACACACATCTATACACATACTCACAAAGAAAATCGATGAAGATTTGTTGGAAGAAATCTCTAACATTATAAAAGACAAGAAGATATACATCCAAGAACATCAATGAATCCCAAACAGTATAGACCTCAAAAGAAAATAATCAAGTGGGGCACTAGATTTTATGTCAACTTGATGGTACATGTGTGGAGGTCGGGATGGAGTCAAACCTGCCCATCAGGTGGTAGCCTGATAATGCTTCTTTAGGGGTGTGGTCTTTTTAGAAGAGTCATTGAGAACTTCTCTCTCACCTGTCCTCTACCTTCTGACTTGCTTGGATTTGGTGATGCTTTCAAGAGTGACCCCACATGTCCTCATGCTCCCACCAACCTTGCATCCATGCAACTCTATGGCCACTGGCTTGTGATTCTCCAGCTTCCAGACCCAGTCTTAAGTTGGACTTGAATGTGATGCCTTCTTGATATAAAGTCCTTTCTTATAAATTTGAGCCTACTACAGTGTGGTACTAAAAAGAGTGGGCTTCTGGAGAGACAAATTATCCAGGTTAAGGGAGAAGATTTGCCCAATGTCTGTCTATGCCAATGACATTGAGCTGGAACCCTGATAGCACAGTGGTTATGGGTAGGGCTGCTAACTTTGACTCAGCAGTTCAAAACCACCAGAATCTTCTTCAGTGCAAGACATGCCTTTCAAATCACAAACAAAGTTAAAGTCTTGTAAGTTCACAAGGGTCCTTTATGGTCACTATAAGTAGAAATAAACTCAAAATCAGTGATTTTGAATTTTGTTTGGATAGCCAGAGCAGGTCCAATATGGCCATGTAGTTAACCCAGATGGTTTCTGGAAAAGGTTTGGGAAATAACTTTTGATTCTGAGAATTTGTCTTTGAATATCTGTACCTGAAATTGCTGAAAGGAATGTAATGGATATTAAATTGCAGTGCAGGGAATAAAAGCAACTCTTTGAGTTCTTTCCCTGATGAAAGGCTGGGCCTGCTGAACACACCCAGCCATAAACCCAAGGTTACATGCATATGAATGAGACAGTCTAAGAGAACTTTGAATTTGAGTTGTGTATGTGTTTTTTTTTTTAAAGTAAGTTGTTTAGGATCTGGATGTACTACAATTACATTGATTTCTCCTACCTACTGTTACTGACATTATGGGCAATGGAAATTAATACTGGAACTTATGATTAGCGAGAACTTGTAAGCATTTCAGCATTTATAAATATAATTGCTAAAAGGGGAATTAGGAATTTCCAAGAAGAAACGGTTTTTTGTTTGAAGCCAATGTAGATGACCTAGAAAAGGTAAACCTAGCATGTCAGGACACTTGCATTTGAAAAGATGCAACTAGAACTGTTGAAAGGCTGATGAAAAGGATAGCTTAGCTTTTTAAATTTTGAAGTTTTCCTGTGGATATCCCCAAAAGGGGGGGCTGGGGGGTGGGGGTGGTGGTGAACAAGTGCCTATCATAGAAACTCCCTCTTGGACTGACATTTCAAGGGACCCCATAGGAAGTCTGAAAGACTCACTGGGTGGCCACCAGGATTCACTTGTTGAGTAGAAGTAGAGTAAAGGCAGCCCTGGAGAGTTGGCTTGAGTCTGGACACTGAGATATCCACAAGGATTAGAGAAGAAAGATAGAAATGGGCTGGCTGAACTGAGGCTTAGCGTTGCATGAACCTGCGTCTATGACAAAACTTAGATGGAGAGGAGACGTTAGTGTTGATAAGAATAGGTGAAGGGCTCAGTGATCTGAAGTGGAGAGAGATGAATGTGAAACTCCTGGACTTGCTACAACACCCAGTGGCCTAGCTTGAATTGACCAGAACCTGACTCAATGAAAAGAAACATGTTCGAACCATTGTTTTCTGACTTGGCAAATGGCCTGCTCTTGATTTGACTTTGCTAATGGGTACAAATACATAAGGTTCTAACAAGAATGAAGAATTCACATCAGAGAATATGCCTTTCTCCTTAGAGCACTGAGATGTTAGAAATGAGCAGTTCAGAAATCGTATACCAAAATTGGGGGAGATAGAGGTATGAAGCTCTTGGATTACAAATGTTCATGATTTTCTTTAGCCTCAAATATATGGAACAAGAGAGAATTCCTACTGAGTAATCTTATTGTCACTTACAGGGAAGAAAGTGGGGGTGGCATGAAAGATGTTCCTATGATTAGAAGATTCAAGTGTAGTTTTTCCCAAAATGGCAAGTTTTAGGCACATTGTTTTGTTTACTTATAGATAATAAAATGTTAATGAAGCTGGTGCCCTTTCAGTTGTATATGTTTTTGTTCTGGGTATCCTTTTTGGTGCAAACATGGAAATTATGTATGGTCAAAGAGTTGTGCACTGGGTAACATTGAGGAAGGATAGTCAGTTGGGGTTGATTTTATGCCAACCTGATGGTACTTATGTGGAGGTAGGAGAAGAGGCTAACCTATCAGTCAGATGTCAACCTGATGACACCTCCTTAGGTGTGTGGCCTTTTTATAAGAGAGATGGTGATAACACCTCTCTCTTTCCATTCACCGTGCCTGAATTTTATATTTGGGGTATCGTCAAGTGGGGAGTCAACACTGAAAACTGTCAGCACTCTGCCATGCTCATACCGACTTTGGATTCTCCCAACTACGCACTCACTGGCTTGTGCAATTCCTGCTTCCTGCCTCACCTTTCTGTGTCATTGGCTGGAAGCTATGTGGGTCTGAAGAGGACATCAGCTAGCACTGGACTCTGAACTTGAGTTGGACAAGGCTGAGATGCCTTCATGATATAAAATTATTTCTTAATATAAGGCCATTTCTTATACATATAAGATTGTAACTGTATTTTTTTTTCTGGATAACTTGATCTCACACAACAAGATATGTCAATATTGAATTTCCAAACCCAAAGACAACAAAAACATCCTAAAAATATTTCAGGAAAAACTAAAAATCACTTACAAAGAAGTTCAATAAAACTAAGCAGAAAACATAAAAATAAGAAGAATGAGTTACATAAAACTCTGAAAGAAAAAATGTCAGTTAGGAATTATATACCCAGTAATATTGTATTACAAACACAAAATACCAAAACCTATCAGACATAGCAAAAGTAGTAGTCAGATAACAATTTATAGACATAAACACATGAATTAAAGAGGAGAAAGGATTAATATCAAAACCAACGTCCCCATCAATTAGAAAAAGAGTAACGGGCTGAACCCCGGTATCCTAAGTGGTTGAGTGCAGGACTGCGGCCCATGAGCTTGGCGGTTCAAATCCAGCGGCGGCTCTCAGGAGCAGCACTGGGTAGCTCCCACAACCACCAGAGGCAGTGAGGCCCACAAAAACAAAAACAAAAACAAATTAGAAAAAGAGTAACAACAACAGCAAAAGTATTAGTTACTTGAAGAAGAAATAAACATTAGATAAATAAATAAACAGGGGCTGAGTGCCGGTGGTGTAAGTGGTTGAGGGTGGGACTGTGGCCCGCGGGCTTGGCAGTTCAAATCCAACCGCAGCTCTCAGGAGCAGCACTGGGTAGCACCCACGACCACCAGAGGCAGTGATGCCCCCCTCCAAAATAAATAAATAAACAGAACAACAGCATAAAGATTCCACCAGAGTAGGAGCTGATTATATGAAAGGGTTAATAAAAATCAATAGACTACTGGCAAATCGAACAAAAGTAAAGAAGGCAAGGATGCAAGTAACACAAATAAGAAGTGTAATGAGTGGTGTCACTACTGGAAAAAAAAGATACAAACACTACGCAAAATTTTACTCTAAAAAGTTTGAAAAATTAGAAGAAATTGAAGTGTTTATAGAAACACTACCTACCAAAAAATAACAAACTGAGGTAGAAAATTTGTACAGATCCATAAAAAAGAGAAAATTAAATAGGTCATGAAATATACTCCCAACAGAAAAGTCAGAACTCAGACAAATTCACTGGTGTATCCTATCAAACATCCCAAAGAGAGCTGAGACCAATTCTACTAAAAATTATTCCAAAATATAGAAAAGGAGGGAAATTCCCAAACTCATTTGATGAAGAGAATACATTGGTAATACCTAATCCAGGCAAAATTGCCACTAAAAAATAATATTGTAGATGAATATTGTGCAATAATATAGAGGCAAAAATTCTCACCAAGATCCTAGTCAATAAAATCTAACAGCATATAAAAAATAATACCTCACGACCAAGTAAGCGTGAGCCCTGGTGATACAGTGATTACACATTGGGCTGCTAATCACAAGGTCAGCAGTTCAGAGCCACCAGGAGCTCTGCAGGTGAAAGATGAGTTTTTCTGCTCTTGTAAAGAGTTAGTCTCAGAAATGCACAAGGGCAGGTTTGCCCTCCTACAGGATCGGTACGAGTTGGCACCATCTCAATAGCTGTGAGCTTGCTTTTCTTTTGTTTCTTTATATAAAGATGGTTCAACATGAGAAAAACAATCAATGTAATTCAACAGATTAAGAATAACATCATCATACCAAACCACACACACTCACACACAAAATTGGCCAATCCAGCACCCATCCCTACTAAAACAAAAGAGAAGTAAAAGGGAAATTCTACAACATAATTCAGAGGCAATACTCAAAATCAATGACTATCATGTGTCTCTCAATGGAGAGTCACCAAAAACACACCCCTTTGGGAAAGGGAATGGAGAAGGACGGCTTTCAGTTTATGTGCCGCCGAAGCTAGCACAAGGGATGCCTTTTATCACCACCACTTCTACTCAGCTTTATAGTCGGAGTTCTCCTTATCAAAACAATGAGGCAAGAAAGAAAACATAGAAGGCATCCAAAATGTTAAAGTGGTAAAATCATGTTTGCAGATTATATGATACTATACATAGAAAATCTATGTATAGTAATGTTGCAAAAAACTAATCACGATGTTCACATGGAAAAGACAAGACTCAGACAAGCAATATACTATCATAAAAGAATAGAAGAATACCTTACAGCTCCCCACCTCAAAACTTCCCACTCTGTGAAGTACTGGTAAAATGACAAATACATGGACCAATAAAACATAATTGAGAACTCAGAATTAAATCCATTTATCTATGGACAAGTGATCTTTGACAAAAGGCATAAACTCATTAAATAAGTTTGTGAAAAAGTCTCTCCAGCCTCCACCCAAATGTTACTTGTATAACTGATATTGTTTTCGACCTAGCATCTCTTTTTTATATAAATCATTTTATTGGGGACTCTTACAACTTCCATTGTGATCAATACATACATCAATTGTATGCAGACCACATTTCCACACTTGTTGCCATCATCACTCTCGGAACATCCTCCCTCTACTTAGACCCCCAGTACCAGCTCCCCATATTTCCCCTCCCTCCCCACTCCCCCTCCCCCATGAACCCTTAATAATTTACAAATTGTCATTACTTTTTCATATCGTACACTGTACGATGTGTCCCTTCACCCGCTTCTCTGTTGTCCGTACTCCAGATAGGAGGTCATATGTAGATCCCTGCAATTGGTTCCCCTCCACTCCACTCTCCCGGTAACACCACTCCCCCCACTGGTCCTGAAGGGATCGTCTAACCTGAATTCCCCATGTTTCTGGCTCCAGTGTACATCCCCTGGTTTAGCTGGATTTGTAGGGCAGATTTGGAATCATGGTAGTGGGTGGGAGGAAGCTTTTGAGAACCAGAGGAAAGTTGCATATTTCATTGTTACTACATTGTACCTTAACATACCATTTCTTAATGTCTCTGTTCAGCTGGTAAAGTAGGCAAAACCTTTCCAGGGAACACTGAAACACACCAAAATACCTTTGTTTAACAACACACAGTGAGTTTGGGCTCCAGTCACCTGCCCTATTTGGATTCCGGAGAATCCACAGTAGTTCCTAAGAATGTGTGCAGCTGATGATTTAGCACACAGAAAATTAACCAGCCTCTGTGACTTATGACTCAGCTCTCATGGAAGACAATACTGGCTTTTTGAATGAAGGGCTTGTGGGAGTGACTTTCTAGAGAGTCAGGGTCTCCTATACACTCCCATCAAGCAGTCCAGCCAGGGTTTGGCACACTGGAAGACAGGTACTGGCTTGGGATGTCTCGTGGTTCCATTGGGTCCTTCAATAAAATGCTGAGTTAGTAAGCAACCTTCCCCATGTAAATAACCTTGTTAATGAAAATATCATTCACCTTGCCCATCTCAATGAAGGTGGTTCCTGAGTTATAGGAAGAAGTCCTCGGGGTATCCAGGGAATCAAAGATTAATAGAGTCCTGATCAATCTTCACAAAATGCTGGTAACCAAGCAAGCCTAAGAGGATTTAGAAGATGTCAGAAGAGAGAACCCTGCTGTTCTCACAGAGGGTTCAAAGTTTGAATGTTGCCAGCCACAGGATGCAGGTGACTGCAGTGAGCAAGCTCAGAGAGAGACAAGGACAGTTGAGGCAGTGCTCCTGGCAGGATGGAGAGTAGTGGCAGCGCTGCGAGGCCAGGTGGCCACCACAACCACTGACGTCCTCCTTGTCGACATCTTCTGTGGTGAGTGGTTTAGAACAACTCTTCACAGGAGTAGAAATCTCAGTCTTCTTCCATGGAGTGGCTGATGGTTTCGAACAGCTTACCTTACAGTTAGCAGCCCGGCGTGTGTAACCACAAGGCCCACCAAGATTCCTTAAGATAAGCGAGGGAAACCTAGCATGTTGCTTACATATACTTTCAAACATAAGTAATGCTGCACAAGCAGAAGAAAATGATTTAAGTGACTGGAATAACGTATGAAATTAAAAGATTACAAAACAGTACAAAGAGAACTCAGAAAATATTTTCAGGAAGATAGTAATGACATGCCAGATAAGGAATCAATGTTAAAGATGTATTTAAAATGTCAACACCTCAACATGAAAAATAGGCAGAGGGCATGAACAGGAGTTCACTAAAGAAGATGTTGAGACCAAATAGCACATGAAGGCAGGCTTGTATAATTAGCATTAGAGAAATGTAAACCAATGCAGTAAAATATCATCTCCCCAGCAATAATAAAAACATTCAAAGAATTAGAAAACAAATGTTGATGAGCATGTGGAGAGGTTGGACCCTTCATTCACTGCTGGGGAATTGCAAAATGGTACAATTACTGTGAAAACTATATGGAACTTCTTTTAAAAGTCAGTACTCAAAAACCTGTAAGATTAACCATATTATAATACATATATGGGGAGAAATAAAAGCTATGACAAATAACTATAAGGAGACTTAAAAAAATTATGGGAATAACCTATGTGACGTGTAGAAGACGAAGATAAAAGCTGGAGTGTTGCTTCACTCAACATCCCAACAGGTAGGTGTGGCTTTGTGAAGAACCTGGTAGGTCTGCCATAGACACAGACAGACACATTTTGTTTTTATCCATTAACATGTTCAATATTTCTTTGAAGCAGTATTCCTGATCCATATTCATATTCTTAACTGCAGACAAAGACAAGCAATAGACACATAATCAGCAACGTACCACAAAACTCTCTGTGAGTGCCTATTGTATTTTAGATTAACCATAAAGATAAAAATCTTATATAGTTAGATATAAATCTAACTATAACTCTCTAAGAATTTTGCATTAAACAAACAGTAAAAAGTACTGTGATGTACTTAGAAGTCTTTAATGAAAAAGATATAAAATGGGGCTTTCTTATGAAGATAGTCTGAAAAGGTATCACAATTGGGTTTTGAAGCATTGTATAGAGATTCATTGAAGATATATTTTGACAACAAACATTCCCCATAGCAAATAGTATGCTCTATATTTTAAAGTTAAATATTTATCAACTACTGGAGTTATTAATAATGTACACTGCTTATTTTCATCCTAGTTGTATGCAATATGAAGTTAGTTAACAGATTAAATGCTACACAATATTTTATAGGATGTAAACCTACAACTTTATATGTTAAATTTGAGTTTAAAAATATCTGTTGTGTTAATGACAATTTACAGTTCATCTTTAATGTTTTTAAATCTTTAGTTTAAAAGAAAGTATAAACAGAGACTTGTTCAGTCAAGAAATCCATATTTAAGCAAGAAAATTGAGACATCTTGAGAAGAATAAAATAGTTATAAGCATAATATTAGTAGATGACTTGAAGCTCTTACTTCTTTCAACATGGCTGTTTGCATTAGAACTGACAAAATATTTAACTTAATTTTGATAAAGGCTCGAGAAAGCTGCATCCTGCAGTCACATTATTTAAATAAGATCAAATCACTGGAATCTCAATTAATGCACCAAAGTTTTACTATAATCTACTCTTACCAAGACACATTTTCACCGTGGCTTTACTATTGGTAGCAAAGTTAAGTTTAGGCTACTTTGAACTTGTTTTAGCATTTTTAATGATTGGTTCGTTGGTACTTACCCCCTGAATTTCCTTTCAAAGCAATTCGTATTCTTTCTCACTGATCTCTTCCCAATCCATTCCAAAGACCTGTACTCTGATCTTTCAGATATGTTCAGAATTGACACATCAGCTGATGCATAGATTCAGCTGATGCTCGAAATTTTAAGTCTTTCCTCTTTACCCTAGCATCACAATTTTTCATCACGCACCATTATTTTCCCCTGATCACTGAACTAAAACAAGAACTTTTGCCGTGTTGCTCCAAGTTGTGCTCATGCTTACTGGCATATCCTGAACCTATTTCTTCCTGGGTACTCCTTCTTGATATACTGTGCTCAATGTTTTCCTCTGAAACTCCCAATGGAAACAATACAGAGGGAGATGAGGAACAATAGGGTGTTGCTTCAGTAGAACCAGTTTGTAATTCCTAACTGTAATCTAGAACATAATGAGTTGGAGCCTAGAAAGGTTAAAACCACACATATATACATACAATTGTATATAACTAAAATTAATAATAAGCCGTCAGTAAAATAAAATCATAACAAAATATCATTCCAACTCTTTGAAAATTAAAAAGAAAAATACACTCCTAAGCTATCCATGAATAATCCGTGGTGGTGCAGTGGCTTAAGAAATGCCTATCAGGGCTGAGCCCCGGTGGCGTAGTGGTTGAGTGCGGGACAGCGGCTCACTGGCTTGGTGGTTCAAATGCTGCAGCAGCTCTCCAGGAGCAAGGCTGGGTCTCCCACTCCCACCAGAGGGCAGTGATGCCAACCCCCCCAAAAGAAAGGCCTATCCACATTGAAGAGCTGGGTTTTTTTTAATTACATTAAAATTTTTTTCAATAATTCTATTGGGGGCTCTTACAACTCTTATAACATTCAACGCATCATTTGTATCAAGCATATTTGTACATATGTTGCCATCTTCGTTTCCAAATATTTTCTACTTGAGCTCTTGGTATAAGCTCCTCTTTCCCCCTCCTTTTATTAATAAACTATTTTATTGGGGGCTCATACAACTCCCATTATGATCAATACATACATCAAAGGCAGATGACATTTACACACTTGTCATCATCACTCTCAAAACATCCTCCCTCCACTTAGTCCTCCAGTACCAGCTCTGCATGTTTCCCCCTCCCTCCCCACTCCCCCTCTCCCATGAACCCTTAATAATTTACAAATTATTACTTTTTCATATCATACACTGTCCAATGTGTCCCTTCACTCATTTCCCTGTTGTTCACACCCCAGAGAGGTTATATATAGATCCCTGAAATTGGTGCCCTGAAGAAATGTTTTTTAAGAGACTTTTGAAGAAAAGTTTTATATGAAATGGGAAACTCTATGGCAGTCATGTACTCGTGTCAATTTCAGGATTGGGAGTGTAAGGGTGGAGTCTAGCCTGTCAATCTGGAGATAGCCAATGAGACCTCTGTGTGGGTATGGCTTTCTCCTAAGAATTCTGGGAAATCTGGCCATATTAGAGATGAGAGACTACCGACTCAGTCCTTTGGAGACACTCTACTGACAAGACAACATGGCAGCATGCCGATAGATCCTGAGTTCTGGAAACTGGAGGAGTCGGAGGAGAAGTCACTTGAGAGGGACAAGGGACATTAATAGAGGTCAAAATACAAACATGTATATATGTAAACACATTTATATACAATGATAGGGGAATAGATCCATGTACATATATTTATTTATAAAGTATCATGGCAGCAGATGGACACCAGATCCCCACTCACATACTCCGTCAATGCAAGAATACTCTGCTCTACTAACATAGCACTCTGTGATGTTCACCATCTCTGACACGAATGTGGAAGACAAATGGGTGCAGAAGCAAATGTGGTGAGAAAAGCTGATGGTGACCGGCTATTAAAAGATGTAGCATCAGGGGTCTTAAAGGCTTGAAGATAAGCAAGCAGCCATCTAGCTGAGAACCCATACAGTCCACGTGGAAGAAGCACACTAGCCAGTGTGATCATCAAGTGTTAATGGGATCAGGTATGAGACATCAAAGATACAAAACAAAACAATCATATTAATTGGAATGAGGGGAAGAGCAGATGGAAACCCAAAGCCCATCAGTAGTCAATTGGATACCACCTATCAGAAGGGCAGCAAGGAAGAGATAAGCCAGTCAAGGTGCAGTATAGCACTGATGAAACACACAACCTTCCTCCAGCTCTTTAATGCTTCTGCTCCCCCCACTATCATGACCTCAATTCTATCTTATAGTTCTGGCTAAACGAGAAAATTTATACTGATACAGATAGGAGCTCGCAACACAGGGAATTCAGGACAGATAAATCTCCCTGAACCAATAAAGGGATTAGCAATGTAGAATGGGAACAGAAGGAGGTGGGGAGGAAAAGGGGAACTGATCACAAAAATGAATGACCTTCCTCCCAGGGGGATGGACAGCAGAAAAATGGGTGAAGGGAGACAGCTGCCAGTGTAAGGCATGGAAAAATAGTTATAAATTATCAAGGGGATATGGGGGGCAGAGGGGAATGGAGGGGGCAAATGAGGAGCTGATACCAAGAGCTCAAGTAGAAAGAAAATTTTTTGAAAAAGATGGCAACATATGTACAGATGTGATTGACACAATGGATATGTATATGGTTGTGATATGAGCTGTAAGAGTCCCCAATGAAATAAAATGAAAAAATAGAGGAAAGATCAAATGGAAATCTTCATTTGACAGTCAGACATAACAAAGTTAGTAGAAATAACTGCATTCATCAACTAATAGCATGAAATATTCAAAGGATGACTCTTGGAAAATTTGAAGTTTTCAGAAATGAAATGGAACACATAGAGATTGATATCCTAGACATTAATGAGCTGAAATGGACATGTATTGGGAATTGATGATAAAATCACATAATCATTTGGGTTACTATGCCAGGAATTACAAACTCAAGAGGGACGCAATCACATTCATTGTCAGAAAGAGAATTCCAAGATCATGAGGCACAATTCTATCTGTGATAGGAAAATATCTACATGTCTACAAGGAAGATCATCTAAAATGGCTACCACTTACACATCATCTAATATGACTATGACTCATGCTAACAGAAAGTCAGTATTGAAAAAAGCAGAAGAATTTTATTGTTTTTTTCAGGCTAAATTAGACCAAACTTGCCACTGCCATGCATTGATATTTATTGATGATTGCAATTTAGCAGTTGGGACCAAAGAGGAAGGATCCGTAATTAAAGATTTTGCTTAGCGACCAAAAAGAAACTGGAGATGGCATGGTAAATTTTCTCAATACCAACAGCTTGTTTATTGCAAACAGTTTTTGTCAAAAACATACAAGGGGGCTATACACATGGACCATCTAAGTAACAGATTGCATGCATTGGACACTAATGACCAAAGACCAGATGAGTTATAGGATGCCATCAAGAACATTATACATATAGTTAAATGAAAGATCATTAAAATGGCATGAAAGAAAGAGAAAAAACCAAAGTGAATCCCATAAGAGACTTTGATTTCATTTAGAATGCCAGTAGCTCTACCACATGAATGAGATGATGAAGTAAGTGAGCAGAGCAAAACATTTCAAAAAGCAGCTTGATGAGATAAAATAAAGCATTACAATATGTGCAAAAAGCGGGAATTAGAAACCCAAAAGAGAACACCATCAGCATTTCTCAAGCTGAAAAAATGCAAGTCCCAAGCTGAACTATGGAAGGCTTCTCACGTACTATGGACATGTCATCAGAAGAGACCAGTTCCTGTCACAGGACTGCATCTGAGAGGAGTCAGGGTCAACAGAAAAGAGGATTCAAATGAGATGAATTGACAGGGTGACAGCAACTATTCAATTGGCACACAGAGTGGCAATTGTGAGGGTGGTGAAGGTCTGGGCAGTGAGCCATTCGGTGGTGGATAGAGTTGTTAAGAGTCAGAACCACCCCACCAGTACCTGGCATTGAGGAAATGTTGAATGAATGATAGAACATTAAATGAAGAGGAAAGAAATAGTGTTACTGTATCAAGAATGAATTGGCTTCCTACCATTCTAGACTTAGAATGTGATCAAGAACTGACAGTACTGAAGGAAGAAGTTCAAGCTGCACTGAAGGCATTATCAGAAATGAATGGAACACCAAAGGGGATATTTCAAAAATATTGGTGCCCCAAAAGAAGCACTCAGAAGTGTACACAAAGAAATTTCAACTGCCTGCCTATGAATTGGAAGAGATCCATATTTGTATCAAACCCAAAGAAAAGTGATCAAACAACACGTGGAAATTCTTGAATATAGTATTACTATCACGTGTAAGTAAAATTTTGCTGAAAATAATTTAAAATTATTGCCAGCTTCACAGGGAGCTGCCAGAAATCCAAACCAGATTCAGAAGAGGATATGAAAGAAAGTAATTTTTGTTGATTTCAGGTAGATCTTAACTGAAAGCAAATCATATCAGAAAAATGTTTGCTTGTATTTTATTAACTATCCATAGAAAACTGATCATGTGAATCATAGAAAACAATATAACACTGCAAATAATGGGAATTCTAGAGGAGTTAAGTTTTGTTCATTTAGAACCTGAAGCTAGACCAGGTGGCAATCATTCAAACAAATCAGGGGGATACTGCATAGTTTAAAATCAGGAAAAGTGTACATCCAGGTTGTATTTTTCCAACATATTTATGAAATTTCTATGCTGAGCAAATAATCGAAGAAGCTTGACTATGTGAAAAAGTATGTAGCACCAGAATTGGAAAACGGTTCAGTAATAAACTTCAAAATGCCTTGTTTGCTAAAGGCCAAAGAGGACTTGATGCACTTACTGATGAAAATCCAAGACTACAGTATTATTTATAACACATTGTAAAGAAGACAAAAATCCTCCTAACTGGAATGATAGCATCATGATAACAGAGAAAAGATTGAAATTGTAAAAAATTTTATTTTGCAAGTACCCATAATCAATGCTCATGGGAGAAGCTGTAAATAAATCAAAGGATGCAATGCATTGGCAAATCATTTGCAACAAACCTCTTTAGAATATTAAAGAGCAAAGATGTCTCTTTGAGTAGCAAATTGTGCCAGCTCAAGTTATGGTGTTTTTAATTTCCTTGTGTCTCTGAAAGTTGAAAAATTAATAAGGAAGACTACAGGAAAATCAAGGTATTTGCATTGTGGTGTTGACAAAGATCTTTGGAAGTATCATGGATTATCAGAATAATAGAAGTACAGGCAGAATGACTTCATGGAACCCTTCCGTGGTATTGATGAGATAATTACATTAGCAAATGCTATTTACATCCCTTAATTCTTTTAAATTATTCTACATTCCTTGCACAATTACTGGAATAGGATTAAGACTTCTTAAATTACTCACATTTATGCAGAATACATCTAGGATTTCTACTAGGACTTCTACTAAGATTGCCAAGTCTTGGCCATTGAGATGGGAAAAGTAAAGCACTGTCTAACTGAGTGATCTTGAGGAAGTTACTTGACATTCATGTTTCCTTAATAGAGTTACTATTTATATCCCATTAATTCTCTGAGACCAGATATGTTCCTCTAGCTTTACTTACAATATAAAATGGGGACACAATTGCATTTCGAATAAGCTCTGATCATTGGGAGTGGTCACAATCCACGATATTAGGAGTCCTCATCCGCTCTTACTTCTGCTTTAAATCTTGTCCATACAAAGGGTAAATATGCCTAAACCCAGAAAGTTGTGTGATGGGGTAATGGTAGAGAATATTGTGTCTTTCTACATTTTTCTTTGAGTTCAATATCCAAGAATTCACTTTCCTTCAGGCACCCACTCTTTCATTGAGTCTATTTTAGCATTTGGTGTACTGATAGCAACTAGATAAAGCTACATATAAATTATTGCAGCAAACCTATATAATCCATTTTTTAAAGAGTCTTTCACACTTGTTCTAGAGTAGATAAGCCCAATCTTTGATTTTTTTTTCCCATCCTAATCAGAACACTAGGGTCCATTTCAGAATCAAATTTTGAAGTAGCGTCTCAAGTTTGCCAGACTTCTTTTCAAAATGATAGTAAGACATTTAAACCACAGACTATGTCCTCTGTGTGGCTCCCCTGGTGGCACAGTAGTTTATCACTTGACTGCTAATGGACAGGTCCATGGTTCAAATCCATCAGGTGCTCCATGAGAGAAATATGGTGGTCAGCTTCCATAATGATCATAGCCTAGGAAACCCTATAGGGCAGGTGTATCCTACCCATTAGCTACTATGGCTATGGGTAGTTCACTTAATCTCCCTGGATGTGCTTTTCTCATAAATTGAATTGTGGAGTTGAACTAAGATTCTCAATATGTCCAATGAACTAGAAACCTTCTGATTTCAAAAGGAACAAATATAAAATTTAATGTTGTACTTGTTTTGTTAGCATAGTAGTTTCTAACACAGTATATTCCTCATATGAAAGAGAATTTGAAAAATATATCATATGTTTTCTTTCCAAGACCTTGGGCTAACATTAGCTCAAACTTCTTTTATTTTGCCCTGGAGACCGATTCACCTCAATAATATTTTCCTTGCTAACCTCAACTGCCTGACACAGTATATTACTTTTTGAGTCACCGTCTCCCTTTTCATTTTTGATATTTTCTTAGCCATAACTTTTAAGAAAGGGCTTTTGTAAAGCCACATTGAATACTGCTAGCTCTTTATTTTCTTTTCTTTGAAAACTGGAAAGTATTGTAGTTCAATTATGGGGCTCTTGCTCTCTGCCCCAGAGACGGGACTCCCATGTGTATTCATTTTCTCCCTTCCTTTTCCCAATTCTAGGTCTCTTTTATTAAACACTGGGAACATTCAGGCTAATAAGCCATGTGTTTAATTTCTTTATATCTCATTTTTATACAGAAAGCCTTGATGCTTTTTCCTTATCAGTCAACCATAAAATCAAGTAGCAGAATTCCAAGCTAACTTACAGAGAAAGATAAGTGAAAGGAAGATCAAATGGGCTAAAATATCTATTTTATTAGAAAACAACATCAATTGCGACTAGACTATTCACTAAAATTAGATCTTTCTTAATTTGAAGGAGTAATACAAATTAATTGCAATGAAAAAGTAACATTTAAGTGCACGTTCTCCAAAAGTCACATGCAATATAAATGACTATGGCCATCTTCTGAATGAACAGTTCTTAAAACATACTCATTTTCTTCTGATTTTAATCCTGACCAATGATATGGTTATGCATCCAACGATCTCCTAAAACTAGATGGTGGGAGAAAGCAACCATCACACTGCCATATAGTCAGTTCTGATGGATACTGATCCTCTATGGCTTTTCTAAGGCTGAAAAACTGGAGGAGAACAGATAGCCTCAAATTTCTTCAGTAGTGCAGCTGCCCTGATAGCTAGCAACCCAGCACTTACCTAACAGCACCCCCAATACTTCTTAACATGGCCAGAGCAGCTATGATAATGAAAAACAGTGCTTGCTGTAAATAAATAATCATTGTTGTTAGGTGCTCTGGAGTAAGTGCCAACTCTTTGGGACCCTTGCACAGGACAACAAAACACCACTTATTCTTATATTTGAGCTCCTGGCTGCAGCCATTGTATCAGTCCATGTTATTGAAGGTCTTCCTCTCTTGTGTTGTTTTTCTGCTTCACCAACCAGGACGTCCCTTTCCAGGGTCTGATCATTCCTGATGACATCTCCAAAGTACATGAGATGAAGTCTCGTCATCCTGGTGTCTAAGGTGCATTCTGCCGGTGCTTCTTCCCAAACAGATGTGTTTGTTCTTTTGGCAATCTATGGTACTTTTGACAGGCTTCGGCAGAATCATAATTCAGTTGTACCAGTTCTTCTTTGGTCTTTATTCCATGTTCCCCTTACATATGCATATGAAGCAAGTGAACATGCCACGGTTTGGGTCAGGCATATCTTAGTCCTCAAAGTGTATTCTTGTTCATAAACACTTTCAGCAGGATTTGTACAGTGGATTTGTCCAGAAATGCATGGGTTTTTGATTTTCTGACTGCTACTTTCATGAGTACTGATTGTGTGTCAAAAAATGAGGAAATCCTTGAAAACTTTAATATTTCCTCCTTTTATTCTGATGTTATCTACTGGTCTAGTTGTGAGGATTTGAGTTTTCTTCCATTAAGTGGCAATCCATAGTGAAAATGGAAATCTTTGCTCTTCATCAACAAAAGATTTACTTAAGGCACTTCATTTTCATCGAGCCAGGTTGCATCATTTGCATATAGCAGGGTGCTAATGTGTCTTCTTCCAATCCTGAAGCCAAACTCTCGGTTAATATATTATAGTTTCTTGGATGGTGAGAAGATATAAACTCAAGGCCAACCTTTGCTGATTTTTTTAAAAATCATTTTATTGGGGACCCTTACAATTCTTAGCACAATCCATCCGTACATCGATTGAATGCAAAGGACATTTGTACCTTTGATACCATCAACATTCTCAAAACATTTTCTTTCCACTTAAATCCCTGGTATTGGCTCCTCCTTTTTCAACCCCCTCCCTACATCATGGACCCTTGATAGTTTATAAATGATTATAATTTGTCTTATTGAATGCTGTCCAATGTCTCCCTTTGCCCACTTCCCCATTGCCTGTACCCCAGGGAGAAGGTTATATATAGATCCTTGTAATCAGCTCCCCCTTTCTACTCCACCCTCCCTCCATCCCCCTGGTTTCGCCACTCTCCCTACCTAAAGGGATCATGTGTACTGTATACCCCATGTCTCCCGTTCCTACCTGTACCAGTGCACATCCTCTAGTCCAACTGTAAAGTAGAATTCAGATCATGATCATGGGAGGGAGACAGCATTTTAGAACTAGAGGAAAGATGCACACTTCATCATTGCTACACTGTGCCCTGGCTGACTTGTCTCTTCTCCACGACCCTTCTGTAAGAGGATGTCACTTCCCCTGCAGATGGAGCTTGGATTCCCAAGCTGTACTCCTCCTCATTTATAATGATACAATCTTTAGTTCTTTGATGCCTGATACCTGATTCCCTTGACGCCTCATGATCCCTTTGGCTGGTGTGCTTCTTCCACGTGTGCTTTATTGCTTCTGAGCTAGATGACCACCTGTTTACCTTCAAGCCTTTAAGACCACAGATGCTATACCTTTTGATAACTGGGCACCATTAGAGTTCTTCACCACAATTGCTTATGCACACCTTTGTCTTCAGTGATCATGCAATTATATGATTTTTGTTCTTAAGGCCTGCTAACTGCTTCCATTGATACCTTGTGATCACATAGGCTGATGTGCTTCTTCTATGTGGGCTTTGTTACTTCTGAGCTAGATGGCTGCATTTTTATTTTCAAGCCTTTAAGATTCCAGACGGTATATCTTTGATAGCTGGGCACCATCAGCTTTCTTCATCACATTGCTTATGCACTCATTTGCCTTCATTGATTATGTTAGGAAAGTGAGCATCAGGAATGCCAATTTAATAGAACAAAGTGTTCTTGCATTGATGAAGTACTTGAGTGTAGGTACAATGTCCATCTGCTGCCTTATACTAACCCTTAAATATAAACACATAGATCTATTTCCCCATCATATCTATGTATATTTACCTATGTTCATGCCTGTATTTAGACTTCTATAAATGCTCTTTGCCTCCCAGTTCTTTCCTCTATTTCCTTTTACTTTCCTCTTGTCTCATCATCATTCTCATCCTTCTTTGATGTTACAGCAATTTCCCTCTGTTACATTATTCTTGATCAATCCCTATCAGACCTCGTCCATGCACCTTGCCACTAATTTTGGATCACTTGTTGTTTCCTTGTCCCTGCTGTGGTCAACACCACCTCCTTTCCCCTACCTCCCCATCTCCCATGTCCCCCCAGAACCATCAATCCCATTATTTTCTCCTACAGATAGTACATCCAGTCCATCTTATCTAGATAGACTTGCAGAGATAATAATATGTACAAAAAATAAGACATCACAATTGAAGTGATTAAAGAAAACAAAACGATGACCAAAATGAAAAAAATAATGTCCAAAAAATATATAAATAATAAATAAATAAAGAAGAAAAGAAAAACCTGTAAATAGTTCAAAATCTGGTCATTGACCTCCAGGCAGTACTCCCTTTTTCTGTTCACTGCTTCTTGGTCCCTGTACAAATTCTTCATAAACACTATGAAATGTTCTGAAGATTCCATTCTTAAAGTTATTCACATCAATAGCTTAGGATATACACAGTTGAATGCCTTTGAATAGTCAAGAAAACACAAACAGCATTTTTCTTTTATTCTCTACTATCAGCCAATTTCTATCTGACATCAATGATATTCTTTATTTTATGTCACTTTCTGAATCACATTTGAATTTCTGACAGCTGCCTATTGATGAATTACTGTACCTATGTTGAATGATCTCTACCATAATTTTTATTTTCATATATTAATCATACTGTTTGATAATTTCCACATCCTGTTGTGTCACCTTCCTTGAGTCATAAGTACAAACATGGAATTCTTCCAATTGGTTGGCCAAGTATTTATCATCCAAACTTCTTGACATAGGTTAATAAGTGCTTCTAGTGCTTCATAAACTTGTTGAAACATTTAAATTGGTATTCAATTGGTATTCTCTCAATTCCTGGAGCTATATTTTTCTTTAATGCTTTCAAGTATTGTTTCTTTTTTCAGTACCATTGATTCTTGATCATATGCTACCTCTTGAAATGGTTGAATGTAGACTAGTGCTTTTTGGTTAAATACTGTTTTTCCTTATTTATTGATTCTTTCTACATAGTTCAATATTTTGACCATAGAGTTTTCAGTGTTCCAACTTCAGACTTAATTTTCCCTTTATTTTCCCATAAATAATAACTATTATTTAGACCCAACTATATTAAGGACCACTTGGAGCATAGAGAGTTGAGCATAGATTGTGTGGATCATAACAAACTATGGATCACCGTGAGAGGAATGGGAATTCAGAACAGTTCTTTGTGCTCATGCAGAACTTGCACATGGGTCAAGAGGCAGTTGTGAAGACATTTCCTGTTGCTTGGATCTATGATCAATGCTTATGGAAGGGGTCAAGAAATAATAAGAGTTGGATTAGATTGCAAATCTGCTGCATAGGACTTCTGCAGAGTATTGAAAAGCAAGGACGTTATTTTGAGGACTAAATTGTCCCTGGTCAAAGTCATAGTATTTTCAATTGTCTCATATGCACATGAAAAGTTAGACATCAAATAAGGAAGGCCAAGAAGAATTGATGTATTTGAATTGTGCTGCTGTAGAAGAATACAGAAAGTATCATGGATTACTAAAAAAACAAACAGGTCTGTCTTGGAAGAAGCATGGCCAGAGCACTCTTTAGAGAAAAGGATGGTGGGACTTCTTACATGTCTTTGACATGTTGTCAGGAAATAATAGTCCATAGATAAGGACATATCCTCTTTGTTAAAGTTGAAGGGCAGTAAAAAAAAAAAAAAGAGGATGGCCGTCAATGAGATTGATTGATACAGTGGCTATAACAATGGGCTAAAGTATAGGAACAATTGTGAGGATGACTTAGAACTGGGCAGTGTTTAGTTCTGTTGTGGGTAAGGTCATTATGAGTCAGAACACATTAGATGCCACTTAAAAACAACAACGAGAAATAAAACTCCTAAATATATACCTTTTGTTCCTAAGTACATATTGCAGATCTGAAAGTTGAGGTGTTTGTAGATTTTCCAAGGCCACATAGTCAATTAGTGTTGAACTTGTGATTCATTTACTATTATGTTCACTGTTTTAACTATTAATCCTTTATTGTAGAAAGATAAAATATCTTGGAGCTCCAGTGGCACATTCAGTTAACATATGGTACTTAAACAGAAAGATAAAATATCTTAAGATAATAGTTGTAAAGGCATAAATAAGAAACAAAAAGATGTGTAGAAATCAAATGAATAAAGTAGACAAATTTTAGAAAGGTTTGATTTAAAAATTTAAAAAAAATTGGACTATATGCCATCTATCAAGAATTAAGGTTATTAAAGGTATAAATATTGATGATATAGGAGAAAACTCCACACCAAACTCACTGTCCTGAAATCAACTATACCTGTGGGTTCTGAGACTGTAGCTTCTTTACAGGAGCAGAAAGTCCCCTCTTACTTATGAGGAGTAACTAGTGGTTTGAACTGTTGACCTTGTAGCCCAACATGTAATCATCATGCCACCAGGACTGCTAGTCATGGAGGAACCTTGAACAAATGGCATTCTTTTGTACCACTGACAAATTAAGATAGAAATATTTCAATCAGTAGATAATATTTTCTTGATACCTGTCTCATGAAAGTGTTATTTCATGGTCCATAGAAAACCTTGTCTAAGTTCGTACTTAATGAATTTCCAGTTTCTGAAATCCCTAATTCCCACTCTAACCATAAGACACACTTTTCTGCTTAGTGCCCCAAACCAATTTAGTTTCTATTCTGATACTGTAGCCTAAAATAGATGGCAAAGGAAGCATTTAAGTGGGAAATAGATGAATCCATTGAAAAAGGAAGAAAGAAAACGATAACAATGAAATCTAGAGCTCAGTGGGAATGTGAAGATTTAATTTTTTTAAGTAAAGAAACAGGAAGCAAGAGAAACTACTCATTGCAATAGTCAAAAATAATTCTGAAAATAACAAATATCAAAGACTATATAAATAGGGTATGAATGAAGAAGGTAGAGGATCAGGTCTCCCCTGTCCTATATGATCCCAATAAATCAGAATCAACTCCCTGTCAGTGAGCTTTTGAGAGGCAAAAGTCATTGGTCTCTGGATTAGAAAAACAGATGGATTTGATGTTCATACTCAATCATAGTGTCAATCTAAGAATGATTGGTTCTAACTTGACCTTGCTTGATATCCTCATGAAGAGATCACTGAAGAGATGGATGCTATAACAAAGAATAGCGAAGAAACCAAATTCTCCTGACAGAAAGAACAGAGTCCAGGGTCTTAAAAACTTGTCTTCAAACAAGAAGCACTCAAAGTGAAGTGTCAACTAAGTCCACAGGCCAGAGGTGCAAAAGCCTGGCTGATCAAGGATTATAAATAATAAAATCCAAATCCAAAGGAGGGAATGGCATAGAAGCTAAATTCCTTCATACAGTTTGCAGAAGGCTGCAAGTGATAGTGCTAGCCTAAAATCCATTTGTGAGTCCACACATGGTTTAAGCCTCTGGTGACCATTCAAGGATGTGAATAGTCTTTCTACCATACAGAGAACATTGTAAAGTGAATGATGACAAATGTAATTAGGTTAAAAATGACAAGAACAACAATCCTATCATTTGATCTCCCTTTTGATCCATTTTAAATTTGTTCTAGTGTTTGCTATTTTCTGCCTTTTATTCAATTGGAGTTTTTCTATGTTTTGGGCTTCAAGCTTTGTTTATTTGCTTCCTGTTTGTGTCTTGTTTGATTTTCTGTATATGAAGCCCAGGATAGGTAATAAAGACAATAACTGGACTAATACTTACCTAGGGCCACAGCTGTGGAGGTTGGGGGAAAAGGGAAGCTGACATCAATGGATATATGAAGAAAAATGTTTGGAAATTGATTGAGGTGATGATTGTGCAATTGTTCTCAATTTTACTGATTGATTAAATTCTGATATGTGAATTATATGACAATAAAACTATTCTTAAAATATTTTTTAAAGGACAAGAAAAAAGGAAGGTAAAAGGGAGAGAGATGGGGCAATTAAATGTATCATCTTTTTAATGGAGATGGATCTGAAATAAAGAGCAAAGAGGGTCTGTCTATACCACTAGCCACAGAACAGGATGTGGTGTTAACCAGTAATAGTGGTTGGAAGTCTTCACTTCATTGGCACTGTTTGAGGGGAAAGTAAGGAGAGATGATGAAAGTTTTGTCCTGCAAAATCTTGTCTTATCAGTAGGGTACTCACATAAAAAATGTAGGGGTGGAGTCTAGCCTGTCAATCAGGTCACAGCCTGATAGTGCCTACTTGTGGGTGTGACCTTCTCATAAGGAGGGTCCTGGGAACTTTCCCACTCTGTTTCTGTTTTCACCTTCTTGTTGAATGGAGACTTGGAGACCTGCACCAGCCCTGTGATGCTTCTACTGCTTTTTGACCCACAAGACTTTTCTTCCACTGGCCTGAGATCTCCGTGCTTTTTGCATCATTGCTTGTGGCTGAGTGAGTCTGCAGAGGGATTTAAGAACTAGTATTGGACTTATGGACTAGTATTGGACTTAGGGATTTGACCTTGACTTGACTGGTCTTTCTTTGGATCTAGAACTACTTCTTGATATAAGGCTCTCACTTCTACATAAAAAGAGTATCTCTGGTTTTGTTTCTCTAGTCAACCTGGACTAACACAAGCAACATTCAGTATGCATATTTTCTTAGTATCCACAAATATAAATACTATTATTTCTAAGGATAAAGAAAACATACATGTAAAACCCATTTCCTTTTTTTTATTAATAGTCTCTTTTGAGTAACTCCACGGTACAAACATCTGGTTCTACTTATGCTTTCTAGTATTTTATACACTGAGATTGAAACAGTATTATGCAAGATGGGATATGGGGAGGAAATGAAATGGTCTTAAAAGTATATGATAAGATCAAGGCTCATCTGCATCATACTCAATTCGTTACAATCTTCTGAAAGATGTCACTATTTTATATATGAATCTATTGCTGAATAAAAATATCAAAGATTTTTCACTATTAGAACCTAGCGAGTGTGGCATATTTTTAGGATAAAGATCTCTAATAGGTGGTAATTATAATCATCTTCTACAAATACATTTGCTGAACAAGGATGGCAGCCAACCACTTCTTTCTCGTTTTCTCCTTCAACAAATACTTACAACATTTAAAACCCCACATCTACTATCTGTTTACTAAGTATCAAACCATTTTAGAAGAAATATCTGAAGATATTTTAGAAAATGGAAAAGGAATATTTACAGAGCCACAATTTTAGGGATCTTTCTTTCAATACCTCTTCCTATAACCATAGCCAAAATAATGAGCATTTGTCACTTTGAAGCAGATGTTCACTTCAAAGTTATGTCCTTTCCCCCTATGCTTAGAGTAAGACACTTAATCTTAAACATTACATAAATAGAAGAGATTTAATTAAAAACCTGAAGAAATGTGTTACCGTTAATTGAATTCTTGCTACAGTTACCTTTGCAAACCAAAGTTAATAAAACTCCAGTTCAAAGTGGATGGGTTTGGGGAATTGAGACAGCTATTTATTTCCTTACCTGGGCTGCCAGAATAATGTGCTCAGTAAAATAAAGAACCCAATTAGTGGAGCTCTCATTTGCAGCTATTGATCAAGTTTACACAAACTACTAGGACTTGCCAAACAAAACAAAACAGAGAAGAAGGCCATTGCACAAGGTCAAGTGGGTGAGAAGAGGAAACCACTCTTAGCACGTCTGAAAGCCTTTCACCTGTGGAGCAGATAATGGACTCGCTTCTCTCCAGGGTTAAGCTCCGCGGGAGGGGGGTGGTGGAAGGGGGACTGCCCAGCTGTCACCCTTACCCCCTCCCTGCTTGGCATCTCTCGGCATTACCAAGCTAAAAATGGCCCAGGAGCTTAGAGGCAAGCGGGTCACCGGCGTGCTCCTAAGGGAAAGCTTGTTACTTCGGGGCCAGAACTGTTCTGGGGGAGGGAGCGCGAGGGAACCCACGCCGGGCCGTCCCTGCGCCCGGCAGAGGCGGAGGGCGCTGGGGAGGGGGCGCTCGGCTCAAGTGGACAAACTTGCGGGTGGCTGCGATGGAAACTCCCAGCGCACTCCCCGCCGCCCGCCGGGGTGGAGCCCGCGCCGCGGCCCCGCCCAGGGCCGGAGCTCCCGGGCCTCGCTGGACCGCCGCGCCCTTCTCCAGAAGTCTCCAGACCTGCAGCCAGCCCCGAGCATCTCTGTCCCTGTGGCATCCCGCCCCACACCCCACCCCAATGCCGCCGCCGCGCGCTCCTGGCCACCTCCCCGCGGCTCCGTGTGA